>JAMXDD010000006.1:42983652-43020510 GCA_024733475.1 Syzygium grande
AGTGTTTGCTGCAGAGGAGGAGGACGACAACGACGACGAAGCAGCTTGGTGAAGAGTGAGGAAGACGAGAGGGAACAACAGCAAGAGAGAGAGGTGGGTCATTTTTTTTCCCTTCCTCTTCCTCCTCCTCCTCCTCCTTGAGGTTTATTAGAGAGCGATTGCGCAGGGGTCGAGCTCCGCCATTAGAGAGAGCTCAGACAGGCGACTGCTGCGCAGAGAGAGGAGAGAGAAAGCGATCTTCTTGATTCTCAGAAAAGAGAGAGAGAGAGGCACAGAGAGTCAAAGAAAAAACTAGAGCAAGCAGGCGAAGAAAGGTTTATAACAAGAAGAGAAAGAAGCGGAGCGGAGGGGAGTGGACACAGCTGGTGCTCACATGCCACGTGACCCTCTGATCTCTGTTTCTCCCTCTAGAAAATTGAAAGACAGCAGGTAAAATTCAGTTATATACAGATTATCTCTCTATCTCTCTCCGTGAGGAACTTCCCTTATCTTCATCTTTAGCTGCTATCTGCACTTATGAGGTTTCTGTCTGCTTGTCTCTCTCCCCGAACGTGTTTGGTGAAGCAGTGGGGGCCTGTAAAATCTATTGTTAATCTCTTCTCTCTCTTCTCCCTTCCTTTTCGCTTCTGTTTGGGTGATGAGCGAAATTTTTCTCTTCTTCTGCTTACCGTATAATTGATTAATCTCCCCCTTTCTCGATTGGGGAGGAGGGCTTCAGTTTCTCTCTCTAGAATTGTGTCTTTGTCTCTCTAGCTTTTCCGCGCACGTCCGATTTAAGAATGGATCCATCGCTTTCAATTATCTCCCCACTCCCTTTAATTAATTAGCCCCCTTTTGTCACGAGCCCTAATTGCATGATTATGTTAAGATCTTATGTTCTCGGGATAACCTGTCATAAACGTGCATTTATTTCGTGAAAAATAAATAATTTAAAAAATAATTAATGACATATATCGCTTACGAAAATGAATGAATATAAAATACTTTTATCGTACGTCCACAAAAATATTTAAACATAAATTATTATGGAAAATATAAATATTTTCAATTAACTAATTATTTCAAGCGATATAAGCTATTATTTTTAGAAAATTAATTTCCGAATCTTTCATTTCCCAAGTAATAAATGGAGCATCGATAAAGAAATTTTTTCATTTTTCAATGAATTGAACATATTGTATGGGGGGATAATTATTAAACAAGTCCTAAATCTATTGTACGAATGTCAATTTAATCCTAAACTTTTCAATTTTGCCAACATAGTACTAAATTTTTTCTTGAAATGCAAATATAGCCCTTCTGGTCAATTGTCGTCGGAATTTGCTCGACGGTCATACATAGCATGTTCATGTGGACAACTTTACTCAAAACAACATACCATGTGGATTGCCAAGTCGGCGATTTTCGATGGCAATTGGTCGAAATAACTATATTGAAATTTCACATAAAGGTTCGAGACTACATCGGGAAAATTTTAAAAATTAGGACTGAATTGAGATTCGTATAATAAATTTATAGCCGAATTCATCATTTTCTTATTATTGGGAAGCGCAGCAAAAGTCCGATAAATTGTCTTAGGGTATCAAAAGAGAGCTCAAGTATGAACCAATTAACATATCAAGTTGAGTCATAAGTCAATCAAAATATATCTTAACTGCTCCCCCGCCACCTAAATCTCCGATGCGGGATTACTTCGCTACCGCTGTCTGAAAGCGCAGTTTAACAATCTCCCTCTCACACGTGAAACTCATATTTGACCCCCTCTCCATTGATCCAAATATCATTCCACATCAACATATTTCAATTTGAATCTTCTTGCCATGCACAGGAAGATTGA
The DNA here is from genome assembly GCA_024733475.1 of Syzygium grande. Lineage (NCBI taxonomy): Eukaryota > Viridiplantae > Streptophyta > Magnoliopsida > Myrtales > Myrtaceae > Syzygium > Syzygium grande. The sequence goes on from JAMXDD010000006.1 coordinate 42,985,490, forward strand.
GGATGCAACACCGCGACAACCATCATTGTTAACTCAAAACTCCTTGTTGTAGCTCTATGTGCCTTAGCCGGTTTGTCTCTCGTCTCACCACACCAATCATGATGGCAATTTTGACCTTAAAACCAAGTTCCCTAGATCAAGTTTTCTTTTTTTTTTTTTTTTGGTAAAGTAAGTTCCCTAGATTTCAATTTCTCTTGAAACCAACTTTGATTAAGAAGTTAGCCAACAAATTGACTAAGAAGCTGAAAATTTTGACTTTCCTTTTGAAAAGTTAAGAGGCCTTGGACCTTGGAGAAGACTTTCTCGAGAAAAAAAAATGGTTTTTGCTTTTATTTTTGGTGTAAAATGTAGGTGACGTACATAAGCTTAGGAGTATTTTTCAACATTATAAATATACCTAAGATCACGAGAAAAAGGAGTTAAGGAGTCTCTATATAGTAGCTAATATTACATTTACTTGGAAAAGTCTAAAATTTTTATAATACAAAACTCGTCCTCTAACAAGTTTATGAACTTTAGCCAAGATTATGGGAACATCATTTGACTTGTTTTGGAAACATCCATGATTATGCTCATCCAAATGTAATATATAGATTGAACTTTTGCAATGGCAAAGAAATAATCTTGAGGAAAAATGTCCCCTAGGGTTGATGTAGAACCAAAATCGAATGAGGTTCCTCATGGAAAAGAAGAGACCGTAGAATTTCAACAGAAATTGATTTTGTGATTTTGAAAGATTTCTAGGGTCCAATTAAAATTTTTAATTTGGGGATTTTCTCGAGGGAAAGAAAGAAGAGTTATTTTAGAGTGTGATTGTTTCGTGGACAACATTTTCCGAGAAAACATTTTCCTAAGCAAACCAAATGCTAGAAAACATTTTATGAAATATGATTAGGTATCAACGCTTATACCTAAAACTCTACACTTGGGGTATGGAAACCCCAACATTGGTTTTTGAGTTTGGACATTCACGATCAGATCTCTAGCAACCAGGCCCATGTCCAACGAGACCAAGCCTGGGACCTTGATGTCCCGAGCCCAAGTGCCCACACCCAAGTCCATTGAGGCCAAGCCTATACCCCTGGTGCCCGTATTTGATGTTTCGGCACCTAAACTCAGTTCCATAAAGGCCATGTTCAAGATCCTAACGTTAAAACTCTAGTTTTGACCCTCAAGCCCAGGTCCACAAAGGCTGTGTGTCGGTCCTCGACGCTGGCGCTCGGGCTTGGGAGCAAAACCTTAGTTAATGAAATGTTTGTCCTTATAAAAATATATTTTTTAAAAATTCAAAATTTTAATTATTTTTATTTTTTAAATACTTTTCTTTTCTTTTCTTTTTTTCTTTTCCTTCTTCCTTTTTCCTTTGCCAATCGCGTGCCACGACGACGGCCAGCGACTAGCCAAGATGCGAGCCGTGCGACCTCGAGGCTCAATTGATCCAGGCTAGCCCAAGCTCCACTGAGGCTAGCGAGCTCGCAGCTCGTGAGGATCAACAGAGCTCAAGCTCGCTTGGATTCGACAAGCCGCAAGCTTGCTGTGGCATTTGTCGGCCGATTACAACAAAGGAAGGAGGAATAAGAAAAGGAAAGAAAAGTAAAAAAGAAAAATAATTCAAAATTCAAAATTTAAAAAAGAAATAAAAATTAATTAAAATTCGATTTTTTTAAATAATAAAAATTTATTAAAGAATTTGATTTTTTTTTTTGCCCGAGATAAAGTCATGAGATTGAAATCATTTTCTAATGAAATCTAAATATCATAAAACTATTTTGATCATGTGTCACCAAACAATGAAAACAGATCGTATTTCACAAAAATGTCTTCCAAGAAATCATTTTCTTTTATTATTGAGTTTTCCGTAAAATAAACGCATCCTTAAAGTTCAAATCACATCATAATTTTGAGAGGATGCAATTTAAGATAGAGTATTTTAAAGTTTGTGGAGCAAGATGATGAAGCATGGGAGAAAATCGTGCGGGACGTGATAATTTTCTAAATTTATTTTCCTTATCAAAAGGGTTTTTAAAATTTTAAAATATATCTTGATTTCTAGGGTTTTTTTCTATTTATTTTTGGTAGCTATTCAATTCATTAGGTTAGAGTCTATCCCTTTTTTTTAATATTCTTAGATTTGTTAGGGTTTGTAGTCTATGTATTGCTAATGTTTTCTTTGTAAAAAACAACTTCCCCCTTTGAATCAATGAATGAATGGTGAGAGACTATGCTTTCGATTTGTGACCGTGAACATGTTTTGTATTGATTTATCAATTATTCTCTGACACGTAGTCCAATTCGGGCGCCCACCGATCAATCATCACTTCGGCATCTTTTTTTCATATACGTGATAAAGCCCGATATCTCATTTAAGAGAAGCACTAAGTGGGAACCCGAGTCTAAGACCATCCATCTATTTAGCTAGTCATTTTTCACTTAAAAGTTTAAAATGATGATTTATGGACTAATTGTAATACATTAACTCTCACAACACGCTAGATATTTGATGATGGATTTCGCTATCACCTCATCACATGTACACCGTAACAGTATAATCGAAAAAATAAATTCCTTCCCTTATGAAATCTGCTCAAACTCGATTAATTAGTTAAGACTGGACTATTACGATCATCGTGACTTCTGAGAAAAAGACAAAGATGCTCTTTCTTAGCGAAATCAAGAGTATGTAGAAATTCCCATAATTTGCTTCTTAAAAACATTTTTCGGATAATATCGCCGGTTTTTATCATGCTTTTTACTAAATCCCAGCTACAATTAGTATGTAATATACACTTAAAAAGATATCATCAACTCCAGTTACTATTTCCTTTTGATCATCATCGTACCTATATTTTTACACATGTCCGTCGCGCGCTTGCCATCGCGGGTGGCACGTCGGATTCCTCAACGCCGGACGATGATGACGATCTCTCAAGATCTACTGTTGGATCAGATTGACGGTCAAGATCTCCTGTAAAAAAATCTAAGCACCAGCAGTACTAAAATCTAGCACTTCCCGCTAAAGTTTATTTACTGTTTTGCCACCGTTCGAGCGTAAAAAGGGGGAGTTCCTGAGGGTAATATCATGGCAATAGCAGCTCAGGTGGCATTTATCTGACGTGGAAATAAAGTCTGGGCCCCAGCTAAACTTTTTTTCTCCTTTTTTTACAGCAGTTAGTTCATATTTCGTGGTCATTATTTGGTTATTTTGTCGCATTCGGTCCGAAAAACGTGCAAAAATTGGGATCACGCTTATTCATTTGGTTACAAAAATATTTGCTGAAAACAAAAAAAAAAGAAAGATAAAGTGGGCTTCCCAAAAAATACCCAAAAACATAAGGTCATATAAAGGATTGGAGTACCCTCATTTTCTCGAATAAATTCTAAATTAAATTTTGTTTCAAATAGAGATATATGTTCACTAAAAATCCTAAAACTTATTATGAAAGTGCAATTGAGTTCTAAAACTTACAAAAAATGCAATCAAATCTTAAAACTTGTCAAATTGATTCAATTGAGTCTTAAAATTAACACCGTCCAATTTAGCTAACAAAAATAATGATGTGGCTTTTTTTTTCTATCCTATATGGCGATGATGTGGCTTATTATTATTATTATTATTATTATTATTTATTATTTAAATTAATTTCAAAAATAAGGTAAAATAAAATAATAAAAAGGGAGGAGGACCCTCCCCACCCTCCCGGCGATGGTGGGGCGACAATGGGGCCTCCCTCCTCGCCTGTCGTTCTCCTCCCCCATTTTATTTATTTATTTTACCTTATTTTTAAAATTTAATTTAAATAAAATTAGTATAAAAATAAATTTGGGCCAAAACCATGTCGTTTTAGTCTTATGTTTTGTACTTTAGCCACATCATCACCATGTAGGAGAGAGAAAATATTAAAATAAGCTACGTGAGCTCCATGTTAGCTTTTTCCGTTAACAAATTTGATGATGTTAACTTTAGGATTGATTTGAACGAATTTGACAAGTTTTAGGACTTGATTGCATTTTTTTGCAAATTTTATGACTCAATTACACTTTTGTGATAAGTTTTAAGACTTTTAGTGAATATATCCCTTTAAATAAAGACTTGAAGTGGCTATGTCCATTTCAAAAAAGGCCATGGCCGGCCAATGACTGGTCGCTAGTGAAGCACGAGAAAGGCTAGGTGAGGGTCGCCCTTGCTTAATCCAGTGAGGGTTGCCCTCGCCGGCCATGTCTCACTTCGGCGAGGCCCATGGCCAACAAGGGAGGCCTTGCCAGTTGCCGGTGAGGGTGGCTCTCGCCAAATCGAGCAAGGGCAACCCTCACCCAACCCTTCTTGGGCTTCTTTGGTGGCTAGCCACCGGAATTAGCTGCCGGTGAAGAACAAAAAGAAAACCAAAGAAAGGAAAAAAAGAAAGAAAAAGAAAAATTAAAATTAAAATCGTCTTTGAATGAAAATATCCTTGACCAGCCAAAATATTTCACCGACCAGTGACTGGTGAGTTTAGGCTCTTATTTGAAAGTATCATGGCCACTTTAGGTCCTTAGTTAAGATTAACATGTCGCTTTAAGCCTTTATTTTACACAAAGTCCATTTCTTGGCTTCATTTGAGAAAATGAGAACACTTCATGTTCTTATTTGGAATTTTCCTTATATATAATTTGTAAAAAATCCCTTCTCATGAAAATCAAGGAATTTTGTTTTTGTGGGCATGAGCTAGTTGTATCTTGTTACAATGATTTTAGTCATTGATGGTACCAAGGCACTATGCTTGCTAAGGAAATGGTTATCAATATAAATAGAATAAGTTAAATAATCAAAAGTAAAGCTATTTGATTTGAAAATATATTTTTTGTTTTTATTTTATTTTAATTTGCTTAGTGCTTTTTATCATCGTAAACTGATCAAATTTCTTGTTTTCGATTGTTGATTAGTCGACAATTGTTGTCTAGTTTGAAAATTTAATGTGGTATTTTGTCTTTTGTACCTTTAATGCATTTATTCTTTCATTGAATCGTCCATTTATTTGCTAGAGATCTCTCCTTTAAAAATTTAATTTGAAGTATTGAATGTGCTTCCTCAAATGCAAAATCGCCTGATATGCAAAATCATATCTACGAACTGTTTATTTGTATTTAAGAGTAACAAAAAATGCCGTTTGATTTGTCAAGTTAAAAATACCTTAGCTATAATAAAAAAGAATGGTGGGAAACATTATCACGATGGGTTCTTCCATCTATTAGCTTTAATCTTTTTTAATATTTTCTGAAATATAATATAATCCTCGTTATGTAAAATGTATGTGTAATCTACCAGTAAATATATTGACCACGTTTAGGGATAATAGATTATCTTTTGCATGCTAGTGATTTACATATTTGTAATCAGCCAATCGAAAATATAATTGGAGAAAGTCAGCCAAAGTAAAGTCAACTCCATGTGATATTTTCAGATAATGTACTGCAACAACCTAACCCTAGTCCAAGTACACTTAACTAAATAAAAGTTTTTCTTTTCTTTTTGGATTAATATAATGAAAACCTCAAACTAGTACACCTGTGACAAATTTATCCAAAACTAACATTTTAACTACCAAAAATCCTAAATAGTATATTTTTGACAAATTTACTCTCTCGTTAGTTTCCGTTAAATTGGATTAATACCACGAAAAATCACACACTAGTACATTTGTGACTAATGGAGGGTAAAACTCTAAACTGGTACACCTATTAATTGCCACGTGTTATTTAACTCGACAATTTGTCGGTAAAATTTAAGAGGAATTAACGGAGGGTAAATTTATCACAAATATTCCGGTTTGGGATTTTTGACAATAAAAAAATTAATTAAGGGTAAATTTATTATATGTGTACCAATTTGGATTTTTCATGGTATTAATCCCTTCTTTTTTGTCTTTTCCTTTCTTTTCTTTTCTCCTTTTTTTCTCCTTTTTATCCACCTCTTCCTCCTCTTGCATCTACCATTGTACGTCTTAAAAGTCCCACCATCTCCTCCTCTTTCTCCTCCAAAATTAATAGAGGATAAATTTATCATAAGTATATCGGTTTAAAATTTTTGACGGTCATAAAATTAGTTATGAGCAAATTTTATATATATATATATATATACTAGTTTAAGATTTTTTATGATATTAACTTTTTTTTTATTGTCTTTTCCTTTCTTCCCCTTTTTATCCTCATCCTCCTCCTCCTCCTCCTCCTCTTGAATCCACCTTAAAGGTCCCCACCAGCCCATCACAACTTGGCCAACGTCTTAAACCATCAAAGCAATTGAGTACTGACTCTGCATTGAGCCAATTATTGCAGCAATGATGATACGTTCACCAGCGTGTCTTCTTCAGTGCCATAAGTCTTTACACACCACAATTAACCGTAGCCCATCCAATTGCTAATAATGAGTATTTCAAACCTGATGCTCTCGATCGTAGGGTTAATGTCTAATCTCTTTGATTCGATGGTCCAAAATCTTGCGAGATAGCTTTGTTGCGAAAAGTGGGCATGCCATTATAGATGAGCTCGGAAATACACTCCAATTCACGATCGAGTGAGATCGAATGTATGCATTTACATCACTAGAGTTGAATTTAAGCCAGGGTCATGCAATTGTATAGGTTGTACTAAAAAATTGGATTGAATTGCCCTAAAAACCAGTCCAATTTCATGTTCTTGTTGGAACCAATCCGGTTTCAAGTTCTGAATAAAGAACAACTTAGGAACTGAATCAAATTTGGAACCGGTTTCACAAAGTCTAAAAACCCCAGTTTTTCTCCTAGCATTTTTTTTTTTTTAATGTTCTCTCCAATCTTAATTAGACACTTATCGACTCTCTCTCTCTCTCTCTCCTCCTTGCTTGCTTGGGACTTGCTTGTTCGAGCCACGCAACCCTTGCTCGATCCTAACTTCGCCTTTTCTCACTTGTCCTCGTTCATCTTTTACTTTAAACCGTTTTGTCACTTCTATTATTTCTCTAGAAAAATGAACTAAAAAAATTGATAAAAGGGTAGACCCTCAAATCGGACCAGAAACTTAGGGTAAGTTCCAGGACAAATTGGATAAATTTCATGTTACAAAAATTGAGAACTAGTTCTAAAAAGATAGATGTCGGATTTTAGATCTAGAATTTACCCATTATTCATTTTGGGACCAATCACTCTTATAATATAAGCCGCTCTTGGTGATTTCACCTTCAATTTTCCACTGCTTTATAAAGATCAGATTATCGAAATTAGTGAAGACCACCTACGTCAAAAGTTCAAACGAATTATCCTGCGCCCCTCCCCCGCCTTATTCCTGCGCACCCCCTGATTATTTTATTTTATTTTGTCCTGTTTTTGCTATGTTTGGCCCATTTTTTTTTTTTTCTTTCTTTTTGAGATTTGCCCAAACTAGTGCAAAGGGAAAGGCGCGGGTCCCGCCCCCATTCAAGTGGGCCCCCGCCGTTCCCGCCAATAATTGCGTGCGCGTGTTGGTGCACGTGCGGTGTTCCACAGCGGTCGGTGTCCCTGCGGTCAAAGCGACTGAGGTACATGCAGCCTACGCGCCCGATTGGTCCACGTCAGCGCAATCGGACACGAGCACGTGTTGATAGCAGCCCCCGTGTGGAGCCTCGCCGCATCATCATCGTCGTCAATCTTCCGCTATATATCTCTCTACTTTTTCTCAGTACGACTGTCGCAAATCTCCCGAAATTCTCGTAACTAAACATCTTTCGTTCTCACAGTGACATCAGCACTACGTCCATCGGGCAACCACGGGAAAACCTTAACATAATGCACGCAAAATGTTTGAGATAATTTATAACTATTCTCCGATCGATCAGTCCAGATGACCCTCGAAATACCTACTTAAAAAAAAAAAGCCGACTTGAAATTTCAATTTTCACACGATTGACTACACAACATTTCTAATGTATAGCACAGCACCGTATTTTTCTCCATTTCACAATCATTTCACACTTGATTACGACGACGTATCGTAGCATCATATCTATTTATTTCCAAGTCGGCTTTTGCACACTATAATACTAATCAAAACCCATGGGAGTGATCAAAACCTGCTTGATTGCCTATGTCTAATGTTTTATGCATATCTCGCAGCGTAACAAGAAAACTTTGCACTTCTCTTCCATTTGATTGCCATCTTTTTCGACGCACGCGTGTGAAATGGCCAAGAACGAAATTGAACGACTCTATCACCTCAAACGTGTTGCGCAATATGCACAATGGATCATCTTTGAGGACGGAGGATTCATATTGTCAATGGCAGACGCCGAAACTTAGGTCGTAGCATTTGACAATTAATGTGACAACACCCCACCTTTTAGGAAAGGCAGAATCAATAAAAAAAGCTTATAGTAATTTTTGTGTACCATCACCAATGCGCATAAGCGATTATAATAGACCTCATCAACCCTGTCTAGGTCGGGCTCTTCACACACATAAGAACGTCCATAATGTTTTTCCGTTTGGAGATTACTCCGACTAAGAATCGAATTAAATGTGTGTGCGCATGTCTATGTATATAAATATATGTATGGATTATTATTGAAGAGGTCTTAGTCACTTCAACAACTTGGACAAAACGCTTGACATGCCCCTAAGTGTCTATGTTTAGCGTGCGCGTGGAGTTTTGCATTAAAATTACGCCACCATCCATATAAGTTTGTGGGTAATGTTGGTGGGAGAGAGAAGGCGAGAATGAAAAATAAATGGATATGTTCACTAGAAAGGTTTTAAAATTTATTACATAATTAAGTCATAAAATTTTCAAAAAGTGCAACCAAATCCTAAAACTTATCAAATTGATTCAATCAAATCTTAAAGTTAACACTCTCAATTTGTCTCGGAAAATGCTGACGTGGTATTTTTAAATGAGTTTCTCTCTCTTACGTGGTAATTTTTTTTATTCAATTCTTATTTAAATTAAATTAAAAAACTTAAAAAAAAAAAAAAACAAAATTGAAAAAAAAAAGAGAAGGAACTTTGTTAGTGGGGCTTTGCCGCCCATTGCTAGAGGGGCTAGCAGAGATCACCGGCCCTCGTCAGCCCCTGCTGGCCCCGCTCAAGCGAGGGTGGGCGACCCTTGCTAGGCCAAGGCCCCTAGATTTGGTGACGCCAGCCCTCACTTGGGACTAGTGACCATCACCTGCCCTGGGCGAGGCCTCGTCGGCCCCAGGTGAGGGCCGACGACCCTCGCTAGGCTTGCATGAGGGCCAGCGTCGCCCAAATCAGGGTGCCCACGCTTGGGCCTAGTGAGGGTCGCCAGCCCTTGCCTGGGGCTGGCTGCAACTCTCTCTTGTGACCCCTAGTTTTTTTTAAGTGAATTTTTTATTTTGAATCTTGCATTTTCATGTTAGGCTTTAAGATCTTGATTGCGGCTATCCCAACAAAATTTAAACGGAAGAGTTGAGTAAAACAAAACTAAATAAACTGCCTCACTCCACCGTGCTCCCGTGAAAATAACCCTTCACCTCCCGAAAAAATAAGCAGAGCCTCCTCAGGTCTACTCTGTTTTTCCTTTCCCTTTATTTATGTGTTTCTTTAAATCTTGTTTGACCAGAAACAGGGTGAAAAATACCGGAGGACCTTCCTATTCGTACTCTCCCCCTACACCTCCGAAAAACCCCAGTGAAAACAAGAAGCAGAGCACTCCTCCGAAGGTCTACTCTGTTTTTCCTTTCCCTTTATTTATGTGTTTCTTTAAATCTTGTTTGACGAGTGGTGGTGCAGAAACTGTCACACCCTAAACTCAACAAGAATAAGGGCATGACACGGCCATCCTTTAACAAAAAGGATTTAGTTTAAACATAACCAAAAACTCACATGATATCAAAATATATGCAACCACACATATACCTGATATAAAGTTTTTTGGTTACAATATCGAGTTAACTACAATCCATCAAAAGGCCAAAAGCATAACCAGCAACAAGCTAAAACTTAAACTCCACATCCATGTGGAACTCAGTACAAAAAAAGATCTCACTATCAAAATGCCCTCCCGACACCAGGACTCTCATGCCTACTAGCGCCTCGGTGAAGAACCGAAAAACTACACAGTTATAAGACCAAACGAAAGCTCAATTAATCCCAACTCCAACATATCACTTAACATCAAAGTCAAAATCGTTATATACTAGTTTAAACATAATCATTTCACAATAGAAAATCTCATTTTAATTAATAATATCAAAGAAGAAACCAATGGTCAATTCCATTGGTCAGTCTCGTCGGAAACACATGCCAATGGTCTACTCCATTGGCCAATCTCATGCTCAGAAATCTAAGTATAATCACGGATAACGCCCCGTGAAAGGCGACCAAGATTCCCCCCTTGGCAAGGTCTCCACCTACTATAAGCCGGTGGCTCGGCCCACAAGGATATCCTAGACTAGTATGCGCATACCCAGAACCCCTCATTTGGGTTCACAGAGATACTGAGCATCAAAATCCACATCCTTCCATATCAGCAAATCCAATCCACAATCAAAATCACCAATATTCAAAAATCATTTCGCAAACGGGTATATAACCCTTAAAAATCACATTCAAACTTAAGAACTCCTCATAAGTCTTTCACAAAAGGTTTCACAAACCCTTTTACATTCCATAAGTTCAAATCGAAACCAAAAAGGAATCTTTCGATCAAAGCAGACAAAAAGCAAGTAAATGCTCGATCCATTTTTATGCAACAAAGATGCTATTTCTTATATGATAACAAATCTATAATATTTCATTTTCTAAACATGAGCTTACAAATTCAAAGAAGAAATAGTACCACTCACCTTGAAAAGCTGAAAAACTAACCTACAGCGGTTCCTCGAGTCGAAGGCACTCAAATACCTAACAATAAGTCGAAAAATGGTATCAAAACCGAGTAAAATGATATTTCAACTACGGTTCGGCTCAACTAGGCTTAGACGTTAATATAACGACTAAAAGATGCCCCCAAATCACTCATCCAAAACGATTATCCAAATTCGTCCATGACGCGAAACTTGATCGCGAAACTTAATTGCGCCATAACTTTCTCCACTAAACTCCGTTCTAAGCAAACTTATAGTCCAGAGAAAGCTTATTCCGAGCACTACAGAAACCCCAACTTAGCAGCCCCAAAATCGAGGCGAAAAGCGACGAAAATCGACCTAAAATTACTGTTCGCGCACTGTTCACTGCGCACACCAACTTCAAAAATTCATATTCGGCAAACCGTAAGTCCAAATCAGGTTCCGTAAAATCCCACGGCTCCGTAACACCATAAACTACCAATTTTATAAAAATACGCAGCTGAATAACTCAAAAATCAGATTTCGTCGCTCGAATTTCCCAAAATTCCGAATTTAAACCTTAAATCGAAAAACTTCTCCGATCAAATGAACGAGGGGCGCGAGTACTTACCGAGCGTTGCGATCCGAAGTCGAATCGGCTAGGCGAAGTCCGTGCGGCGCAAAACCCCCCTTTTTTTTCTTCTTCTTCTTCTCTTCCTCTCCTCTCTTCTTTTCCTCTCTATTTTTTTCTATTCTGTTTCGTGCTTCTGGGCTCCTTAAAAGAGCCGAACACTATTCCTCTTTTGACTTGTTGACTTGTTGACTTTTTTTTTTTTTTTCAAACGAAACAGGGTGAAGAAATACCGGAGGACCTTCCTATTCGTACTCTCCCCACTACACCTCCCGTGAAAACAAGAAGCAGAGCACCCCTCCGAAGGTCTACTCTGTTTTTTCTTTCCCTTTCTTTATGTGTTTCTTTAAATCTTGTTTGACGGTGGTGAGATGCAGAAACAGGGTGAAGAAATACGGGAGGACCTTCCTATTTGTACTCTCCCTTAAACCCAGCAAGATGGAAAAGCAGAGCACCCCTCCAAAGGTCTACTCTGTCTGTTCTTTCCATTTCTTTATGTGTTTCTTTAAATCTTGTTTGACGGTGGTGGGTTGCAGAAACAGGATGAAGAAATAATGGAAGAGATTCATTGTGTCTCCGGCAAAGAAGAGATAACAAGTTCAACACAGATACTGCCTGACAAAGCTGTAGATGAAATGCCGGAGGATAGTTGGAGAGACTCCAACGCCGGACACAATGGGAGAAAAAATAATGCTTGAGAAAGCGGAAGAGGAAACAAGAATCCCAATGCCAGCCAGAGATCCGACAGCCGGAGAAGAAATGCTGCCGACAGCCGAAGAATTAATGCCGGAGACACCAATAGCAGTTCTAATGCCGGATATAACGCCGGCAACTGGAGAAGAAATGCCGCCGACAGCCCCAACGCCGACTAGAGAAGAAATGCCACCGACTGGAGAAGAAATGCTGCCGACAGCCGAAGAATTAACACCGGAGACACCAATAGCAGTCCCAATGCCGGATATAACGCCGACAACTGGAGAAGAAACGCCGCCGACAGCCCCAACGCCGACTGGAGAAGAAATGCCGCCGACTGGAGAAGAAATGCTGCCGACAGCGGTAACTCTGATAGCTGAAGAAATAACGCTGACCGGAGAAGAAATGCCGCCGACAGCCGTAATGCTGACAGCTGAAGAAATAACACCGACCGGAGAAGAAATGCCGCCGACAGCCGTAATGCTGACAGCTGGAGCGCCGCAGATTCGGACAGAGACAACAATTCCAATGCAGATTCAAACGGAGACAACTAGAGATGGAACACTGCCCAGGACGAAACTAGACCACGTAGTAGTGGACATTTCTCAGGTATAGAACAAGTCCCTTTGCCAATTCTCTACATCTTTTACACATAGTAATATCAACACTTACCTTTTTGTTGCAGCAAGCAAAGACAGAAGCCCCAGCCCCCCAGAAAACGAAAAGAGTACCTGGGGGGAGGAGGTCTCAAGGCTTAGACTGAATGCAACATTATTAGGGGCTGCTTCAACGGCATTTTTCGGAGTTGATCAGCATAATTTTCTGAACATCCTTGGTCTAGTATATTTGTTCTTCTTCACTTCAGCAGTAGTGCTACTCATGCTAGGCAAAATACGCGGATCTAGGAACCTGATGATATGGGGAACCTACGCCACTCGTGTAACCACCGTGCTGACGATAGTACTCATTTGGGTTGCAGCTGCGCTTGCAAGGAAGTAATATTGGAACTGATATGTGTTGCAACTACATTTTGACAATGTATAGTTTCTCTTGATGGTTCTAATTGTGACTTTATAGTTTCTCTTCGGCTATTGGAACTGATATGTGTTGCAACTACATTTTGACAATGTATAGTTTCTCTTGATGGTTCTAATTGTGACTTTATAGTTTCTCTTGGGCTTTTAGATGACACAGGCGCCAGCAATTCGGTGCCTCTTCTACTGGTCTACAATGTTTTAATAGTTATTTATGTCACGGCTGCACAATTGGAGATAGCTTTGGATCTACATGAAGAGATTAGATCATCTTTAATTAGTTTAGCTGGCTATAAAACAGTCTATGCTTCACTTATCGAAAGCCTCCCTCTTGCTGGTAAGGTTGATAAGGCCTTTGAGCTGTATGCAGACTTGATAAAGCAGGGTGGTATTCCAAAGTCAAGCCCATTTGTAGACAGTAAGAGGCCTTGTCAGGGATGAAGTTCTGCAGCTGTCATACAGTTTATGCCAGATGGTCTCTCTCTCTCTCATCATGACGCGCTTAAATTTTAGGAGATACACAGTTTCTGTTCGCTCTTCGAGCATAGTCCAGATAGGTGGTGAGGTGAACTTAGATGTCTATTATCTTATGGTATTGAAACCACCTTGTTGATGCTACTGGATTACTAAATTTGTTGAAATACTTGATAGTAGAGAAAGAAAGAGCGGCTTTGCTGAACTTTTAGAGTACTATTGGCGATTGGAACGTAAAATTTGGTTCATTAATTGTTCAAGCCTGTCAATTTTTAAAGCAACTGTAGGTGGAATGTTCTTACAAATTTGTCATTTGTTCAACATGTCTCTCTCTCTCTCTCTCTCTCTCTGTCTCTCGCGTGCACGTGCTTGCGCACAGAAATGCCAATATCCTTGGCATGCATGCACGCAGACAAAGTAACAAAGGATGTATGGAGCAGTTGCACAAATGTTAACACAAATGTGGTTTTGATTAGCTGCCTTGATGTTTGTTATTGGCCCGCCATCCCTTTGTGGACAATTTTGCTCATCCCTAGCCATCATATTGGCAATACGTAACATGCACTGATATTGTTATTCTGTTGTAGTCTGCTACCGTTATATGAGCTCTAATTTGTGCTGTGAGACATGAAGAACGCAATTTGTAATGTTGTCCCACTCATAGAATATGTAAACTGTGTCCACCAATGTAGGATTGTAGGTGCTTCAGTGAGATACTTTTTGGCTTCCTATGCTAAGAAATACATGGTTAAGTCCACTAATGATGAGATGTTCCTTTCATGTCTTCTACCCTGCCAAAACATTAGTACACACGTCGTGTAGGTGGTATGTCGCCATTTAATTTTAGAAGCTGTGTATTTTGAAACAGTTATAGCTTTGTTCGGGATTGTTAATTAGTGGGAGTCTCTTGAGAAACTATAAGTTTCATATGTACAAACATACAGTGCGATTAAAATGTCAGAATATTTGTTTTATCATGATTGTGTCATTCCCATGCATATTATAAATGCCGTGATCAAGATTTAATTTCTTTGACTTTTCGTTCTTTTTCTCCTAATAGGAATTTCTATTTCAGTGAAAGATTTTTGTTGAAACCTGTTAATGCTGTGTCACACCCCGAACCCCATCGGGCACGCGACACCCATACCTGGTCGATTTATTTGCGCGACGTCCCATGTATGTCGCCGACCTCAAATCAACATCAGAGATTTAAAGCCACAGCGGAATTCACAATTAATCCCTGACAAATAAAACTGGGGAGAATTGGGAGAATATACATATCCAGTACTCAATCAAACTTATTCCACCATATTTACAATAGAACAAACCTTAGTTTTCCAGTACACATATTCCTAAAACCTTCAAAAGTAAGAACAAAAACAGATGACTTGGCATACTAACTTCCAAAAAAATATTACCCTTTTGAAACCCACCGGAAACTCTGCCACATCGTTCTCCGTGTGCACTGGTATCCCAAAACATTCTGGTGGTTGTGGTGGATTATTCACGGCTTAGGTCGGGGTTCTGAAATTGTCGGTTGAAACAACCGTGAGACACTTCTCAGTAAGTACACCCCTAAACCCAACCTAGGCTATCACGCACCTCCGCACAATTTTACAAAACACACAAACATACACATTTACACACATCAAATCATCACATAGCATGCATATTGTCCACTCAATCATGCGCTCAACCCGCACTCAATCACAATAATGTGACGCAAACAGAATGTTCAATTCTGTATCCATTCCGTTTCCCACATTACGCCAGTGACCGCGTAGCGACAAACATTAGACCATGCTAAACGCACACGCCCGGTACAGCGATGCTCATCACCACTCCGCCCGCGTGAACGTACACCCCAGGCCATGTTTCTTCCCAGCGTAATTTTACACCTCGGGCTCAACATCTGCGCAATCCGCGTAGAAGTTCACGCCTTAGACTGGCGGTCTTCCGGAAAATCGGGCATCGCCCCGCGTAAAGACACGCCTCGGGACGGCACAATCTTCCACAATCTTTCATGCCATGCCACACATCCTTTCTTTCTTACTCATGCACACATTCAACTTACTCATGCACATATTCAGCACACAATTACCACAATCAATTGACCCATTACTCGCAGTCCACACGCGCATTATTTAGCTCATAATTCAAGCTCACTCATCATAGGACATGGTAACATCATTAATTAAATTAATCAAACTCACGAGTACACCCAACAAGCACATATAATCACTCAATTGCACAACCACATGCTAAATTTGTTCACCACCATTTATTTATAATTAACTAAACATCCAACACGTAAATTCCCATTTTTCTCCGACTAATTGGCGTCGGATTAATTCCGAGCCTTCACGGAACTTTCTCTCCATCATTTCTAGGTTCCAAAATTTCAACTCGCATCTCAATCGGACCCTCGTAGCCCCGCGAACAATAATTTACAGCTGGTGAACAGTGTTTCGAGGCATATGAACAGTGTTTCGAGGCAAATAAACAGTAACTCGCAGCCCCAATTTTCTGAATTTCTAATAAATATTGTCCGAATTAATTCCCGATGTCCGCCATAAAATTTTCACTCCCTATTCATGCTATTCCGCACCTAATTCCATACTGATTTCGCCCAAAATCGTCCGTCGATACCCGAAGTCCTAAATTGGGCTTAGAGCGCGACTTATCCGCGTTCTAGAAATATAGAAATCGTTATTTTTCTCTAACCAAACGACATCAAATCGATTCCGGTCCTTCACGGGACTTTCTCACCATAAATTCTCAGTTCCAAAAATCCAACTTGCGTCCCGAACCGAGCATCACAGCCTCGTAAACAGTGATTTACAGCTCGTGAACAGTGATTCACAGCTTGAAATTTCCTCAAATCGTCCTCCAAAAATTCCAAATTAATTCCTCAAGGCCTGCCTTACATTCCCGGTCTAAAGCCCCAACATTTCGCATACAAGTCCAATTTCACCCAAAATCAAATTGTTCGGCGATACCCAAAATCCTAAATCGGGATTAGAGTATGATTTACCGCGTTCTAGGCTAAAACGGCTTGGCCCTTAATTTAAGGCCCCAGGTGGCGGCGATTGGCTTGGGTGGCGACGGCGTGACTTGCGCGTGGCCGAGGGCCTCACGGCCAAGAGAGAGAGAGAGGGAAACCGAGAGAGAAAGGGACGGCGGGAGGGGTGATGGTGGCGTACGGCGGCGTGGACGGTGGCTTGAGGGTGGTCCGGTGTGGTGGCGGCGAGCGGTGGTGCCGGCGATGGAGCTCACGGCCAAAGCAACTCACGGCCAAAAAGAAAGAAGAAGAAAATGAAAGGGGGAGGGGTGTTCACGGGAAGAGGGGAGCCGAATGGGAGGGGGAGAGAGAGGAGAGAGAGAGCTTCTTGACTTAAATAGTAATTTTTGACCCCTTTTGGCATTTTACCAAAATGCCCTTTGTCCAACAAAACTAACCCTTTATTAACTTATAGGGGTATTTTGGTCACTTTCCGCTTTCTTGTCCAAATCGAATTTTTTTTTTCCTAATTTTCCGTGTCCAATTTGGGCAAAAATTCAATAATTAAATTTATTTGAAAGCGTTTCGATTAACGGGCGGCCATCGGGGAAATTCGCGAAATCGACTCATGACTGATACTAAAAGTTCACCCTCGGGTTGTTTAAAATCGCCAATCGCTTGACCTTTGAAATCCATTCACGATCGAATTTCCTTTAGTTAATTTAATTCCCCTATTAGCCTTTCCCTAATGGTTAGCATTCCTAGAAATGATCAGTTCCAGGCGAAATTTACTACGTTACTACTCATATAATTCAATTATTTAATAATTCAATTGACGGAAATTTCGGAATGTCACATGCTGTCCTCTAGCTTCTGTTACTACCATTTAAAAAATCTGTTCTCATATTGTATCACCTAAAATTTATCTTCTTCGATCTTTCACAAACAGGATAGTGTGTGGGTCAAAGACGAAGGAACAGCTGTAAATGGTTGAGGTCACCTACTTTTCTACAGCTTTCCGTTGAACTGCTGGCATCAGCCTTGTATGGAAACCCCAGAATTCCGCGGTGTTGGACTGCGGATGATATTACCAGGAAAAATGGCCATAGGTGCAAACCACAAAGCAACTAAAAGGAAAGGAAACCCATATACGGTCAGATTGGCGCTTTTATCCAGATTGCTGTGTGCACACAGTCTGCTCAATATATTCTAATCCTTATAATTAGCTTTATATCTTTTAGTTTGTTCGATGCTGCCAGTTTCAGTGCCTGGATAGAGCATATCTGTGCTAGGAGTGAATAGTGATTTGCTGATGGAGCGAATTCAACAATCTGACAGAATCAGACTACATGATGCTTTCTCCGGTTTGTTCATAGAAACAAATGATGACATGCGTAATGCTCCTTTACCGTCCTATCTTGACCTCTTTGTTTTCTTTTCCTGTAGCATAGCCGGGATCTTAGATACTATTTCAATGCAGCTTGCTTGTGCAGCAGTATCTACGGCCTTTGCCACTGCTGGAGCATCCAATCATCACGATGTGCAGGTATATCCTAGCTCACTTTGTGTTGCTTTTGGAATCTGGAAAATTGCTTGCTTATATAGCACTCTGCGTTCTGCCAGTTGCACCATTCCCCTATAATAGACCGCTTTTACTGTTTGATTTGTTATCTCCTTTTCAGGTTTGGTTTAGGTGACTTTGCGCGTAGTGAAATCAGAGAGTTGCCAAAGTTTGCTGTGAGTAATAGCCACAAGGTAAGGTGAGGTGCTCAGATCATCGGACTGGGCTGGGTCAGATCTACTCCCACTACTGAGATGTGGATTCGTAGCATGAGTTATGGCGAGAAGAGCCCTTGGACACAGCGCTTACTTTTGTCAAAGAAAGGATCAGTAAAACCTAGATGCGTAGTGCTCCACATGCAACTGATATGAAACACTAATCAAAACTAATCTCTAAAGACTATAACATGGGCGTGATTCCTCAAAGTGGCGTGACATGCATGACGTGATTTATATGACCGGATGTTGAGCACGTTTATTTTATATGAAGCCTCACAAGACAAAGGGGATGATGGCGAACCCGTTTGCCTATGATCATAACCATATGAAACTCGGTCAAATTCTCGCTTGGAAATGAACATACCTTAGGGGATAAAACATGATAGAATCTGATTATTAGTACCTCGAATAATCGAAAGATAACTCCAAAACGTAAGTCAACAATAATTGACAGTCTCCTTCTGTCCTCCAAGAAAAGATGCCTAGAACTTGTTCTCACGAACCAAGCCAATCATATAACAAGAAATAGTGGGGCTCCCACCAAATAACACAAGTTCCCACGTAGTTTCTGAATTCTACTTGACCGTCTACCGCATCGTGCACAGACTAGGCCCATTCAATCTTTTCTCAGCCTAGCCAAAGCTTATATGCCTGATAAAGGGCTGACCCCGCCAGGATGAAGAGGAAAAGTATGGTGAAGCCCATGAAGATGGCTACGAATATGGATTTGCAGACTTCTTCTCTGCAGGCACAAAAAGAGGAACCTTTCTTTCGCCCGCATCCATAGCAAAATCGAGTTTGACATCTGCATAAAAACCGAAACGAGGGGCCTTTTCAAGTTGTGTTGTAGTACTGTGATCGAAAATAAATTAGCTTAGTAGCCAGATTTTACGTGCCCTTACAAATTTAAGCATGCCCAATTACACGTACATATATATTTATATGCATGGATGAGTGCGCAGTCAATCAAGACTCCATAGATTATTTTCAATTGTCCCTAAACCTAAAAGAACACGTTAGGACTCAAGGAATAAGAAGCTTAGTCATTTATTCAAGTCAAAGCAAGAGAGGCGACGGGGGAGAAACATATTAGTAGTAGGGAATCTACTAACTACGATGTTTCCTAATTGAAGAAGTTTACCTGCAAACAATCTTCTTGCACTCTCCACCACGGCGCTCCACATAAATGTGGCATTGAGGACACCGCTTCCACTGCTGCCTCTGCGCAAGACGTTCCAACAGAAGAATATTCTCATCACGAAAACAACCACTTCCATTGCAACTGGGACACTTGAATCTCCCCACACCCCCGTCCCCTCCACACTCGTTTATAATCATCTCTCTGCAATTCGAGTTCGGACAGAAACACCTTGCGAACCCTAGAACGGCTGATTCGCATAGAAGGTCGCACCATCGGGCGAACTGTATGCTCGAGACAAGTTGTTTGCAGGTAAGGGGATCTAGCATCGCCTTGCAATCCAACGCGGGACATCGCACGTTCGCCACTCCATCCTCGATTTTTGCAGTGATGTATGAGGACATGCAGTGACTGCAGAAGGTGTGATCGCACCGCTTCGTGGTCCTGAATATCGAGATCGATGGAACATCTTCCATGCATATCCCACAATGTACGGTCGTTGTGGGAGGTGGTGCTTCCAAAGTGAAACTCAACCCTAAATCACTCATGGTGGTGATTCTTAATTGTCGCGGATTTCCCCCTTTGATTTCCTTATATATTGCCCTTCTACATATCACTATAGAGATAAACACATAAAGCAGAGTGCTTTTATTCAATTTCCCTATATAGATAGAATTGTTATCTTGATGATTGACTTTCACTATGATCGTAAGCAGTGTTATCTCTCCATATAAACTGTAGAAAGTATCAATTCTTCGTTATCTATAAAATTTTAGACTAAGAGAAATACTAAATTTTACAACTGCCACATCCGCAAGAAATACTTCTCTCTCTCCGCCAGCTCATCTCAATCCCTCTGCGAAACCTATCGACTCAGCGAAATCGCTTGCTTGTTCTAGGGTTTTTCTTCGATGGTGGGAATTCTCGACGGAAACGGTCCGCTCTACGGCGGCGCTGTTCCCTATGGATCACAGTGAGCGTTGCTGTCGATTCTCTCCGGCCCTAGTAGTCTCTGCATATTTCATTAGAATAGTAGCCTCTTTCTTAGGTCATTCACGCTTAGTGTTTTCTCATATGGAAACATCGATTGGCTTCTGATTCTGGTTTTGTTTTTGCGGTTTGATAGCCAGGGACTTATGCTGAGAGCGGTTGGTTGCCCCGATGAAATCTGGTTGCAGATCGATCCAGTGGACGGTGACTTGGATAGGTCGGTGGTCTCCCCGGGCAAGTCAACCATTTAAGAAACGTAAGTTTTGATCAGTGATCTCGTCTCTTCTATCTACGACTAATATTAACCACTTTTCCTAATAACTGAGAGTGCCATTACTTTTGTGCAGTTAGACCGAGAGGCGAGGAACCATAGTCATACAGCTAATCAGCTGGTATGTACTTTACTCTGAACCCATGCCCATCAGTTGCTGTTTCCTTTCTTGAAATCTTTCTGTTGGGCTATTCGTTGTCTTTCTCCCGAGAAATCCTACTTATTTGAGAAATCTCTGTATCATGTCGTCTCTTCTGTGCGCTTGTGTTCTTTTATAGTCCGGTAAAAAAACAGGCGGAGGATACTTTTAAGTTACAATTGCGTAATTACCCTCTAGTCACATTTCGCAGCAACCATGCTGTGCAGTCACCTGTCCCTGGACAAGGTTGTACCGGCATTGAAAACAAACAAGAATCCGGAAAACTAAGGGATGAATATGAAAGATGGGCAAATCATTCAGAAACACTTGTGTTTTGAATGATTTTCAACTCCCTGCGTCGAGATCTCCTTGGTTCACCCAATTAAGATTCCACAATCGTGTTTAGTGTGCACTTCTGTTTATGAAAAACCTAAATACACAGGACGCTGACTAGGGATGCATCAACATGTGTATTTGGCAGAACCAAGTGCCTGCCATCAATGTTGGGTTCATCTGTTCCGGCAAATAGGAGTGTCCGCATGGTTCTGCCAATACGCGGTGGTGCGAGATTAAGTGTCCTGATGAGAAACTGTGAAACTTTTAATTTTTAAGCTGCTCATTGCCTATTTGTTTATTCTTCTTGCGACTGTCTAAAATGAATGAGGTGGCTGGCTCAAGGTCATTGTTATCTTCAGTAGTTTTCTGTCGTTGAAGGTCGTAATCTTGTCATTAATCTGTGCTCTCCTTCCCTCCCTCTGCTGATGTCATGTACCCGTTCGCCACTTCTGCTTCGAGAAACTTGTTTTCTGGACAGTTGATGCGAGTAAACTATGTGTGCCGTATACTACATGCGAATCACCTTGGGCTCGACTGCCCAACTCCGTTAAAGAGTGAACAACAAAAGAAAATGAAGGAAGGAAAGGATTTTTTTGCAGATAGCATGCCAGCAGTGGCCTAGCTATTACGCCATTGCCATCTGTTATCAATGATTGATGTAATTGCACGGCGCTTCATTGTCAGCTGTAGCCTGTAGCCATCTGTTGGAACGATAAGGATGCAAGATCATCATAATCCCAATATAGTAGGAGATCATGCTGGATTATGCGATAGCAATAGTTACCAAATTAATCACTGTAGCCCATTGTATTGCTCTCCATTAAAGGATAATGAATCCTCCCCCAAAAAATAAGATGAATTGGGGATTTACCATTGTGGATTTAACATTCCAAGGGATTATACTCTTGGTTGTTTGAGCCAAGTTAACGATTGAGTGTCCCTTTTCTCTTCTTTTCTTTCTATTCTATACGTGATTTTCATTGAAACATGGTATCAGAGCAAAACATGATCCTAAGGTTGGCTTCAATTGTCAATGCTTCTGCTTGTCTATTGGTGGTTCGTATAGCTCGCGTGTTGCTATTTGTGGATCTATTTTTTGCAGTGGTTTCTTTGGTTTGCGCAGAGGACGATATGTTATTAGACTCGATTGGTAACAGATAAGTTTGCTGAACTTTGTGCTTTTTTTTTTTTTTTTTTTTTTTTTTTTTTCTGTCTAGCACTATCGTTGGTAACAGTAAATCTGCTTCTGAGATGTCTAATAAACTTACAACCGTTATGTTAAATGGGCGTAATTATCTGCCTTGGTCTAGAGCTGTCTCTATAGCTCTTGGGGGTAGATCAAAATTGGGTTACATGAATGGTCTTATTAGAGCACCTACATTTACATATGCAAAATTCATTGAATGGCAGGCGAATGATAATATGGTCATGTCTTGGTTGTTTAATTCAATGGAATCCCAAATCTATGAGATATTTGCTTATTTAGAGACTGCCAAGTCCCTATGGGATTCTTTACATGATATGTATGGCAATGTTGATAATGCATCCTGTGTCTTTGAGTTACAACAGGAGCTTGCTCATACCAAGCAATCACCTAATCAAACATTTACTGAGCATCTTGGTAATCTGAAAAAGAAGCGGGATGAATTGTGACAGTATCGACCACCAGCTTAGACTGTTGAGATCTCTGCCCAACGTGAAGAGCAGGACAAAATTTTTCAACTTCTGGCCAGTCTTAAGCCTGAATATGAAGACCTTAAGAGGCAAATTCTCATGAGTTCTACTCTTCCTAATTGCCACTGTTTGTGCTATTGTTCAAAGGGAGGAAACTCGTCGTCGTGTGATGACTTCTGATTCCAAGAAAGGGGTAGATTCAGTTGAGAGTTCTGCCCATGCTGCTAAAACTAATGGTGGTCATTATGGTTCTGATGGGGGTCAATTTGGTTTTGGTAAAGGCAAAGGCAAAGGTTGCAATAATAAGTTTCATTATGATTACTATGATAAAGATGGTCATTCTAAGGATCGTTGTTGGGAACTGTACCCTCACCTTAGGCCTAATAAGGATAAAGGGGGGGATGCCAAGGTTGCAGCTCAAACTCAAGGCTCAACATCTGACTTTCAAGCCTCTTTGAGTAAACTCGCTCTTCAATTGCAGCATCTTATTCAATTCGGTGGCATAAAATCTTCCATTTCGGATTCTAGCAATCTGGCTCAATCTAGTAATTCCCTGACTCTTATGACTTTGTCTTCCAAAAATTCTTTTATTGTTGATTCAGGCCCTCCTAATCATATGTGCAGTACCTCTTATGGAATATCTGATTTTCTTATTAATTCTGAGGGTTCTCATAGTCCAATTACCGTGGCCAATGGAACTCAGGTTCCGGTTGAAGGACAAGGCACCATTCATTTATTTTTTGCTGCTTATGACGTGTTATTTGTGCCAACTTTATCTTCAAATCTGTTATCTATCAATAAACTTACTAAAGAATTGGACTGCAATGTTGTTTTTTTCCCATCAAAAGGTAGTGGTTTAGGACAGACTCACAGGGAGGACGATTGGTGAAGGCAGATTACAGCAAGGTCTCTATGTGGTTGATTTTCCGAGTGAGGCTTTGGTCATAAGGACAGATAAGGAGGCTACTTCACAACTCTGGCATTTACGCAGAGGACACCCCTCAGATAATGTGTTGCATAATTTGAATGTTGATTTTTCTCTTGATTCGGTCATTGTGAAACTTGTTGTTATTTGACGCAGCATAAACTGCCTTTTACCTCTAGCACACATGTTTCACAAAAACTCTTTGAATTAGTACATTATGATGTTTGGGGTAATGCTTCTGTGATCTCTTTTGATGGTTTTAAATATTATGTTACTTTTATTGATGATAAGTCTTGTACCACTTGGATTTATTTGTTGACCTTTAAGAGTGAAGTACTGAAAGTGTTTCAAGAATTTTGTAATATGGTTCACACTCAATATGGTCAGCGTATCAAGATTCTGCGAACCGATAATGGGACAAGATATACAAACCATCATTTTGAGTCCTTTCTTAAGTCTTTGGAATTGTTCATCAAACCTCCTGTGTTGGCACCCCTCAACAAAATGGGGTAGCCGAACGGAAAAATTGTCACCTACTTGAAGTGACAAGAGCCCTATTATTTCATGGTCACTTTCCCAAGACATATTGGTTAGATGCGTGCTCACTAGTTGTTACTTGATTAATCGTCTCCCTAGTAAGATCTTACGCTACAAGTCTC
The DNA here is from genome assembly GCA_024733475.1 of Syzygium grande. Classification (NCBI taxonomy): domain Eukaryota; kingdom Viridiplantae; phylum Streptophyta; class Magnoliopsida; order Myrtales; family Myrtaceae; genus Syzygium; species Syzygium grande. The sequence goes on from JAMXDD010000006.1 coordinate 43,010,005, forward strand.
CAATGGAGGTGCTTATTGGGCGACCTGTGAATATTTCACATCTTGAATATTTGGAAGTGTTTGTTTTGTTCACTCTCTCGGGGGAAAACTTGATTCTCATGCTCGCAAGTGTGTTTTTATTGGTTACTCCTTTGTCAAGAAGGGTTATAAATGTTTTGATCCATCTACTAAGAAGGTTTTTATCTGCCGTGATGCTGTCTTCGACGAGCCTCATATGTTTTTTTCTAATAGGGATCACCTTCAAGGGGAGAATAGTGGTACCGACTTAGACTATAGTGGATTCGATGTTGAAGTTGCACCCTTGCCGATTGTAACTGATCACATTAGTGATAACAGTGATCCCGCTCTTGCTCCGGAGCAAGTGGATGAAATTATTGATACAGAAGAGCCTACACCTACCTCTGCCGCTCCTGCTCCTATTCGTAAGACCACTCAGATTTCACAACCATCTACTAGATTTCGTGACTTCACCACTTATCATTTTGCACGATTTTTTATACAAGATTATATTTGCTATGATAAAGTTTCGCTTGCTTTCCATGTTTTTTTTTATTAGTTGTTGATGCTCAGAAAGAACCTGCTATCTTTCTCGAAGCCAAAAGTTCTCAAGTGTGGCGAGATGCTATGAAAGAAGAGCTAGAAGCACTCGATAAAAATCGCACTTGGGATATCATTACCTTACCTGAAGGAAAGAATTCTGTTGGTTGTAGATGGGTGTATAAAATTAAATACAAGAGTGATGGTTCTATTGAGTGTCACAAGGCAAGACTTGTTGCTAAGGGCTACACTCAAACATATGGTGAAGACTACAAAGAAACGTTTGCTCCCGTAGCAAAAATGAACACGGTAAAAGTATTGATGTCTATAGCAGTAAATTGTGATTGGTCACTCTTTCAAATGGATGTTAAAAACACTTTTACAATATGAACAAAAGAAGAAGTTTATATGAACATTCCTCCTGGACATTCTTCAAAATATCAACCAAATGCAGTTTGCAAGCTTAATAAAGCCATCTATGGCCTCAAACAGTTGCCACGTGCTTGGTATGGAAAATTAAGTTTCGATTTTGAAAGTGTGGGTTTTAGAAAGCGTGATTCAGATTCCTCCTTGTTTGTGAAGCGAAGTGCCAAAGGAACGGTGGTTGTCCTTGTCTACGTGGATGATATAGTTATTACTGGTGATAATTTTCATGAAATCGAGGCTCTTAACCGGCACTTGAATGTGAAGTTTGACATCAAGGATTTGGGACCCCTGCACCATTTTCTTGGTATAGGTGGCTTATTCTAGTAAAGGATTATTCATCTCTTAAAGGAAATATACTCTTGACTTGTTAAAAGAGACCGGGAAACCTGGAGCTGCTCCTGTAGAGTCTCCCATGTAGTATAACAGTAAGTTTGTAGACGACGTCACCCCATTACCTTATAGTAGTCGATTTCAAAGGTTGGTTGGAAAGCTAATTTACTTAACCATTACTCATCCAGATATTGCTTATGCTGTCAGTTACATAAGCCAATTCATGCATGCTCCTACTGAAGGACATATGGCGCTTGTGGATCGCATACTTTGGTACCTAAAGTCTAGTCCAGGTCGGGGTATTTTGATGAAGAAATATGGTCATACTAGTATCGTAGGGTACACTGATGCGGATTGGGCCGGGAGTCCTATGGACAGAAAATCAACTACAGGCTTTTGCACCTTTGTAGGCGGCAACTTAGTGACTTGGAAAAATAAAAAACAGACTGTTGTGCCAAGATCCAGTGCAGAGGCTGAATGTAGAGCCATGGCCTCAACTACAAGTGAAATGGTTTGGCTTCGATTGCTTGTGCAAGAATTGGGGTTTGGAACCCCTATGTCTCCTATGAAGTTATTTTGTGATAATCAAGCCACAATCCATATTGCTTCGATTCCAGTTTTCCATGAATGGACGAAACATATAGAAGTCGATTGTCATTTTGTTTGAGAAAGGGTTCAAGACAAGACAATTGAAACTCCCTATGTTCATAGTGATGAACAACTTGCAGATGTATTCACTAAGGCTCTCTCTAAAGGTGTTTTCCAGAATATGATATCCAAGCTGACCTCTGAGGACATCTTCACTCCAGCTTAGAGGGGAGAGTGTTGGAACAATAAGGATGCAAGATCATCATAATCCCAATACAGTAGGAGATCATGCTAGATTGTACGATAACTGTAGTTACCAAATTAATCACTGTAGCCCATTGTATTGCTCTCTATTAAAGGATAATGAATCCTCTCCCAAAAAATAAGATGAATTGGGGATTTACCATCGTGGATGTAAGCTTCCAAGGGATTATACTCTTGGTTGTCTGAACCACGTTAACGATTGAGTGTCCCCTTTTCTCTTCTTTTCTTTCTATTCTATACATGATTTTCATTGAAACACCGTCCTTATATGTTATCTTGTCAGAATGCATGTAGACATAGATGATCGATAGTTTCTGGGTAGGAGAAATTAAACAGGCACGTAGTTTCCTTTCTGAAGTCATTTGATGTCTTGACAGCATTTGACTTTGATCAAAGCTCGAGCAGGGGTGAAGAACAATGTCAGGACACTGAACAGGAGCATCGTCTCGTACGGCTCAGCCAATGCCATCCATGTCATTGTAGATGCATTGATCTGTTTCTTCTCGATCTACCTCTAGTACAAACTCTCTGGATGAGGAGGAGTTGGCGCTTGGTTACTTGTGTTCTCTAGATTTCAGCGAAGATCACTCTAGATGGAATTGTACAGGCATAGCACAGCCGCCCGCCCACCCCCCCAATTTTCTTTTCTTTTGTTCTTTTGCTGAAACCACGGAATTTCTGATTGCTTGTTTGAGCTGTGTGCGATGTACAGGCCAGATGACATTTTTAACACTCTCACGGCTATGTTAGGTCATTGTTTTTTGGTCTTTGTCATCTCAAGTACCTTTCGTAACCTTTGATTCGAAGATATCGGGTCTTCAAAGTTGTGCGGAGGGTCGTGTGAACAGGACGCTGACTAGGTATTTACCTGCAAGTCAAGGCAAGAGATGCGACGGGGGAGAAACATATTAGTACGAGGGAATCTGGTAACTACGATGTTTCCTAATTGAAGAAGTTTACCTGCAAACAATCTTCTTGCAACCTCCACCACGGCGCTCCACATAAATGTGGCATTGAGGACACCGCTTCCACTGCTACCTCTGCGCAAGACGTCCCAACAGATGAATATTCTCATCACGAAAACAACCACTTCCATTGCAACTGGGAAACTTGAATCTCTCCACACCCCCGTCCCCTCCACACTCGTTTATAATCATCTCTCTGCAATTCGAGTTCGGACAGAAACACCTTGCGAACCCTAGAACGGCTGATTCGCACAGAAGGTCGCATCATCGGGCGAACTGTATGCTCGAGATATTTGTTTGCAGGTAAGGGGATCTAGCATCGCCTTGCAATCCAACTCGGGACATCGCACGTTCGCCACTCCATCCTCGATTTTTGTAGCGATGTATGAGGACATGCAGTGACTGCAAAAGGTGTGATCGCACCGCTTTGTGGTCCTGAATATTGACATCTATGGAACATCTTCCATGCATATCCCACAATGTACGGTCGTTGTGGGAGGTGTTGCTTCCAAAGTGAAACTTAACCCTAAATCACTCATGGTGGTGATTCTTAGGACCTGTTTGTCAATTTTCCAAATAGTAATTGATTCTGTTCTTTTGTTCCCGAAATTAGTTTGGAAACAGAAATCCGTTTGTTAAATTTTTTACGCCTAGGCATAATTTTGTAAAAAATTGTGTCCAGAATCAGTTTTAGAATAGAATAAAGAAGAAAAAAAAAGTAGCTTATTAATTCTAGAATAATTTTTTCAGAACTAATTCTCCTTGATTTTTTTTTTTTTTTTGTTGTTGTTCTTTTTTTTTTATTGTTGTTCTTTTCGGGCGAGGGTCTCCATCACCGGGCGAGGGCGCTTGTTTGACGACGACGCACGCGCATCGCCTAGCCAAGGCGAGGCCGACCTCGCCCGTTGACCGGGCTTCTCCCTCACCCCGCTTCGGTCATGGGTTTTGGTCGGCCATGGCCAAGAAAGGAAGGGGAAAGAAAAAAAAGAAAAAAAAGAAAAAATAAAATTTAAAATATTATTAATAAAAAGAAATTTTGTATAATTACTAAATGCAATTTTGTTCTTTTTCTATTCTAAGAACAGAAATTTTGAGGAAGTTACCAAATACCTTCAAATGCCTAAGAAATTGTTTTAGCACGGATAAAAAAAAATTTTTTGCCCGAATCGATTTTGGGTTCCCTCCAGAATAGTTGTCATGCAGGGTTTTCTTTAATTGTCACAGATTTCCTTTGATTTCCTTATATATTGCCCCTCTACAGATCACTATGGAGATAAACACATAAAGTAGAGTGCTTTTACACAATTTCCCTATATAGATAGAATTGTTATCCTGATGATTAACCTCCACCATGATCGTAGGCATTGTTATCCCTCCATATAAACTATAGAAAGTATCAACTCTTTGTTATCTATCAAATTTTAGGGTTTAGGGTTTTAGGGTTTGGGGTTTGGGTTTTGGGGTTTAGGGTTTTTAGGGGTTTAGGGGGTTTGGGGGGGTTTGGGGTTTAGGGCTTTAGGGTTTGGGTTTTTAGGGTTAGGGGGGGGTTAGGGGAGGGTTTGGGGTTTAGGGTTTTAGGGTTTGGGGTTTAGGGTTTAGGGTTTGGGGGTTTAGGGTTTGGGGTTTAGGGGTTTAGGGTTTAGGGTTTAGGGTTTAGGGTTTAGGGTTTAGGGTTTAGGGTTTAGGGTTTAGGGGTTTAGGGTTTAGGGTTTAGGGGTTTAGGGTTTAGGGTTTAGGGTTTAGGGGGTTTAGGGTTTAGGGTTTAGGGTTTAGGGTTTAGGGTTTAGGGTTTAGGGTTTAGGGGTTTAGGGTTTAGGGTTTAGGGTTTTAGGTTTAGGGGTTTAGGGTTTAGGGTTTAGGGTTTAGGGTTTAGGGTTTAGGGTTTAGGGTTTAGGGTTTAGGGTTTAGGGTTTAGGGTTTAGGGTTTAGGGTTTTAGGGTTTAGGGTTTAGGGTTTTAGGGTTTAGGGTTTAGGGTTTAGGGGGTTTAGGGTTTAGGGTTTAGGGTTTAGGGTTTAGGGTTTAGGGTTTAGGGTTTAGGGTTTAGGGTTTAGGGTTTAGGGTTTAGGGTTTAGGGTTTAGGGTTTAGGGTTTAGGGTTTAGGGTTTAGGGTTTAGGGGGGTTTAGGGTTTGGGGTTTAGGGTTTAGGGTTTAGGGTTTAGGGTTTAGGGTTTAGGGTTTAGGGTTTAGGGTTTAGGGTTTAGGGTTTAGGGTTTAGGGTTTAGGGTTTAGGGTTTTAGGGTTTAGGGTTTAGGGTTTAGGGTTTAGGGTTTAGGGTTTAGGGGTTTAGGGTTTAGGGTTTAGGGTTTAGGGTTTAGGGTTTAGGGTTTAGGGTTTAGGGTTTAGGGTTTAGGGGTAGGGGTTTAGGGTTTAGGGTTTAGGGTTTAGGGTTTAGGGTTTAGGGTTTAGGGTTTAGGGTTTAGGGTTTAGGGTTTAGGGTTTAGGGTTTAGGGTAGGGGGTTTAGGGTTTAGGGTTTAGGGTTTAGGGTTTAGGGTTTAGGGTTTAGGGTTTAGGGTTTAGGGTTTAGGGTTTAGGGTTTAGGGTTTAGGGTTTAGGGTTTAGGGTTTAGGGTTTAGGGTTTAGGGTTTAGGGTTTAGGGTTTAGGGTTTAGGGTTTAGGGTTTAGGGTTTAGGGTTTAGGGTTTAGGGTTTAGGGTTTAGGGTTTAGGGTTTAGGGTTTAGGGTTTAGGGTTTAGGGTTTAGGGTTTAGGGTTTAGGGTTTAGGGTTTAGGGTTTAGGGTTTTAGGGTTTAGGGTTTAGGGTTTAGGGTTTAGGGTTTAGGGTTTAGGGTTTAGGGTTTAGGGTTTAGGGTTTAGGGTTTAGGGTTTAGGGTTTAGGGTTTAGGGTTTAGGGTTTAGGGTTTAGGGTTTAGGGTTTAGGGTTTAGGGTTTAGGGGGTTTAGGGTTTAGGGTTTAGGGTTTAGGGTTTAGGGTTTAGGGTTTAGGGTTTTAGGGTTTAGGGTTTAGGGTTTAGGGTTTAGGGTTTAGGGTTTAGGGTTTAGGGTTTAGGGTTTAGGGTTTAGGGTTTAGGGTTTAGGGTTTAGGGTTTTAGGGTTTAGGGTTTAGGGTTTAGGGTTTTAGGGTTTAGGGTTTAGGGTTTAGGGTTTAGGGTTTAGGGTTTAGGGTTTAGGGTTTAGGGTTTAGGGTTTAGGGTTTAGGGTTTAGGGTTTAGGGTTTAGGGTTTAGGGTTTAGGGTTTTAGGGTTTAGGGTTTAGGGTTTAGGGTTTAGGGTTTAGGGTTTAGGGGTTTAGGGTTTAGGGTTTAGGGTTTAGGGTTTAGGGTTTAGGGTTTAGGGTTTAGGGTTTAGGGTTTAGGGTTTAGGGTTTAGGGTTTAGGGTTTAGGGTTTAGGGTTTAGGGTTTAGGGTTTAGGGTTTAGGGTTTAGGGTTTAGGGTTTAGGGGTTTAGGGTTTAGGGTTTAGGGTTTAGGGTTTAGGGTTTAGGGTTTAGGGTTTAGGGTTTTAGGGTTTAGGGTTTAGGGTTTAGGGTTTAGGGTTTAGGGTTTAGGGTTTAGGGTTTAGGGTTTAGGGTTTAGGGTTTAGGGTTTAGGGGTTTAGGGTTTTAGGGTTTAGGGTTTAGGGTTTAGGGTTTAGGGTTTAGGGTTTAGGGTTTAGGGTTTAGGGTTTAGGGTTTAGGGTTTTTAGGGTTTAGGGTTTAGGGTTTAGGGTTTAGGGTTTAGGGTTTAGGGTTTAGGGTTTAGGGTTTAGGGTTTAGGGTTTAGGGTTTAGGGTTTAGGGTTTAGGGTTTAGGGTTTAGGGTTTAGGGTTTTAGGTTTTTAGGGTTTAGGGTTTAGGGTTTAGGGTTTTTAGGGTTTAGGGTTTAGGGTTTAGGGGGGTTTAGGGTTTAGGGTTTAGGGTTTAGGGTTTAGGGTTTAGGGTTTAGGGTTTAGGGTTTAGGGTTTAGGGTTTAGGGTTTAGGGTTTAGGGTTTAGGGTTTAGGGTTTAGGGTTTAGGGTTTAGGGTTTAGGGTTTAGGGTTTAGGGTTTAGGGTTTAGGGTTTAGGGTTTAGGGTTTAGGGTTTAGGGTTTAGGGTTTAGGGTTTAGGGTTTAGGGTTTAGGGTTTAGGGTTTAGGGTTTAGGGTTTAGGGTTTAGGGTTTAGGGTTTAGGGTTTAGGGTTTAGGGTTTTAGGGTTTAGGGTTTAGGGTTTAGGGTTTAGGGTTTAGGGTTTAGGGTTTAGGGTTTAGGGTTTAGGGTTTAGGGTTTAGGGTTTAGGGTTTAGGGTTTAGGGTTTTAGGGTTTAGGGTTTAGGGTTTAGGGGGTTTAGGGTTTAGGGTTTAGGGTTTAGGGTTTAGGGTTTAGGGTTTAGGGTTTAGGGTTTAGGGTTTAGGGTTTAGGGTTTAGGGTTTAGGGTTTAGGGTTTTAGGGTTTAGGGTTTAGGGTTTAGGGTTTAGGGTTTAGGGTTTAGGGTTTAGGGTTTAGGGTTTAGGGTTTAGGGTTTAGGGTTTAGGGTTTAGGGTTTAGGGTTTAGGGTTTAGGGTTTAGGGTTTAGGGTTTAGGGTTTAGGGTTTAGGGTTTTAGGGTTTAGGGTTTAGGGTTTAGGGTTTAGGGTTTAGGGTTTTAGGGTTTAGGGTTTAGGGTTTAGGGTTTTAGGGTTTAGGGTTTAGGGTTTTAGGGTTTAGGGTTTAGGGTTTAGGGTTTAGGGTTTAGGGTTTAGGGTTTAGGGTTTTAGGGTTTAGGGTTTAGGGTTTAGGGTTTAGGGTTTAGGGTTTAGGGTTTAGGGTTTAGGGTTTAGGGTTTAGGGTTTAGGGTTTAGGGTTTAGGGTTTAGGGTTTAGGGTTTAGGGTTTAGGGTTTAGGGTTTAGGGTTTTAGGGTTTAGGGTTTAGGGTTTTAGGGTTTAGGGTTTAGGGTTTAGGGTTTAGGGTTTAGGGTTTAGGGTTTAGGGGTTTAGGGTTTAGGGTTTAGGGTTTAGGGTTTAGGGTTTAGGGGTTTAGGGTTTAGGGGTTTAGGGTTTAGGGTTTTAGGGTTTAGGGTTTAGGGTTTAGGGTTTAGGGTTTAGGGTTTAGGGTTTAGGGTTTAGGGTTTTAGGGTTTAGGGTTTAGGGTTTAGGGTTTAGGGTTTAGGGTTTAGGGTTTAGGGTTTAGGGTTTAGGGTTTAGGGTTTAGGGTTTAGGGTTTAGGGTTTAGGGTTTAGGGTTTAGGGTTTAGGGTTTAGGGTTTAGGGTTTTAGGGTTTAGGGTTTAGGGTTTAGGGTTTAGGGTTTAGGGTTTAGGGTTTAGGGTTTAGGGTTTAGGGTTTAGGGTTTAGGGTTTTAGGGTTTAGGGTTTTTAGGGTTTAGGGTTTAGGGTTTAGGGTTTAGGGTTTAGGGTTTAGGGTTTAGGGTTTAGGGTTTAGGGTTTAGGGTTTAGGGTTTAGGGTTTAGGGTTTAGGGTTTAGGGTTTAGGGTTTAGGGTTTTAGGGTTTAGGGTTTAGGGTTTAGGGTTTAGGGTTTAGGGTTTAGGGTTTTAGGGTTTAGGGTTTAGGGTTTAGGGTTTAGGGTTTAGGGTTTAGGGTTTAGGGTTTAGGGTTTAGGGTTTAGGGTTTAGGGTTTAGGGTTTAGGGTTTAGGGTTTAGGGTTTAGGGTTTAGGGTTTAGGGTTTAGGGTTTAGGGTTTAGGGGTTTAGGGTTTAGGGTTTAGGGTTTAGGGTTTAGGGTTTAGGGTTTAGGGTTTAGGGTTTAGGGTTTAGGGTTTAGGGTTTAGGGTTTAGGGTTTAGGGTTTTTAGGGTTTAGGGTTTAGGGTTTAGGGTTTAGGGTTTGGGGTTTAGGGTTTAGGGTTTAGGGTTTAGGGTTTAGGGTTTAGGGTTTAGGGTTTAGGGTTTAGGGTTTAGGGTTTAGGGTTTAGGGTTTAGGGTTTAGGGTTTAGGGTTTAGGGTTTTAGGGTTTAGGGTTTAGGGTTTAGGGTTTAGGGTTTAGGGTTTAGGGTTTAGGGTTTTTAGGGTTTAGGGTTTAGGGTTTAGGGTTTAGGGTTTAGGGTTTAGGGTTTAGGGTTTAGGGTTTAGGGTTTAGGGTTTAGGGTTTAGGGTTTTAGGGTTTAGGGTTTAGGGTTTAGGGTTTAGGGTTTAGGGTTTTAGGGTTTAGGGTTTAGGGTTTAGGGTTTAGGGTTTAGGGTTTAGGGTTTAGGGTTTAGGGTTTAGGGTTTAGGGTTTAGGGTTTAGGGTTTAGGGTTTAGGGTTTAGGGTTTAGGGTTTAGGGTTTAGGGTTTAGGGTTTAGGGTTTAGGGTTTAGGGTTTAGGGTTTAGGGTTTAGGGTTTAGGGTTTAGGGTTTAGGGTTTAGGGTTTAGGGTTTAGGGTTTAGGGTTTAGGGTTTAGGGTTTTAGGGTTTAGGGTTTAGGGTTTTAGGGTTTAGGGTTTAGGGTTTAGGGTTTAGGGTTTAGGGTTTAGGGTTTAGGGTTTAGGGTTTAGGGTTTAGGGTTTAGGGTTTTAGGGTTTAGGGTTTAGGGTTTAGGGTTTAGGGTTTAGGGTTTTAGGGTTTAGGGTTTAGGGTTTAGGGTTTAGGGTTTAGGGTTTAGGGTTTAGGGTTTAGGGTTTAGGGGTTTAGGGTTTAGGGTTTAGGGTTTAGGGTTTAGGGTTTAGGGTTTAGGGTTTAGGGTTTAGGGTTTAGGGTTTAGGGTTTAGGGTTTAGGGTTTAGGGTTTAGGGTTTAGGGTTTAGGGTTTAGGGTTTAGGGGGTTTTAGGGTTTAGGGTTTAGGGTTTAGGGTTTAGGGTTTAGGGTTTAGGGTTTAGGGTTTAGGGTTTAGGGTTTAGGGTTTAGGGTTTAGGGTTTAGGGTTTAGGGTTTAGGGTTTAGGGTTTAGGGTTTAGGGTTTAGGGTTTGGGGTTTAGGGTTTAGGGTTTAGGGTTTAGGGTTTTAGGGTTTAAGGGTTTAGGGTTTAGGGTTTAGGGTTTAGGGTTTAGGGTTTAGGGTTTAGGGTTTAGGGTTTAGGGTTTTAGGTTTTGGGTTTAGGGTTTAGGGTTTAGGGTTTAGGGTTTAGGGTTTTAGGGTTTAGGGTTTAGGGTTTAGGGTTTAGGGTTTAGGGTTTAGGGTTTAGGGTTTAGGGTTTAGGGTTTAGGGTTTAGGGTTTAGGGGTTTAGGGTGGTTTAGGGTTTAGGGTTTAGGGTTTAGGGTTTAGGGTTTAGGGTTTAGGGTTTAGGGTTTAGGGTTTAGGGTTTAGGGTTTAGGGTTTAGGGTTTAGGGTTTAGGGTTTAGGGTTTAGGGTTTAGGGTTTAGGGTTTAGGGTTTAGGGTTTAGGGTTTAGGGTTTAGGGTTTAGGGTTTAGGGTTTAGGGTTTAGGGTTTAGGGTTTAGGGTTTAGGGTTTAGGGTTTAGGGTTTAGGGTTTAGGGTTTAGGGTTTAGGGTTTAGGGTTTAGGGTTTAGGGTTTAGGGTTTAGGGTTTAGGGTTTAGGGTTTAGGGTTTAGGGTTTAGGGTTTAGGGTTTAGGGTTTAGG
>JAMXDD010000006.1:43020610-43102467 GCA_024733475.1 Syzygium grande
TTTTTGGCACCTCAAAAAATTTAAATTTTACTCAAAGTGGGTGGCTACAAGTATTCTAAGCCATTCTGTGAAGTTTTGAAATTTTTTATTATTTTTAATTTTTTTGGGCACCTCAAAAAATTTTAATTTCACTCAAAGTGGGTGGCCACATGTATTTTAAGCCATTTTGTGAAGTTTTGAAAATTTTTATTTTTTTTTATTTTTCTTTTTTTTTTTGCATCTCAAAAAATTTAAATTTCACACAAAGTAGGTGGCCACGGGTATTTTAAGTCATTTTGTGAAGTTTTCAAAATATTTATTTTTTATTATTTTTCTTTTTGGGCACCTCAAAAAATTTAAATTCACTTAAAGTAGGTGGTACCGGGTATTTAAAGTCATTTTGTGAAATTTTAAAATTTTTTTTTTTTTTTGGCACCTCAAAAAATTAAATTTCACTCAAAGTGGATGGCCACATGTATTTCAAACTATTCTCAGAAGTTTTGGAATTTTTGATTTTTTTTGATTTTTTTTATAAAAAATCACCAAATTTCATATTTTCCCGAAATCTTACTTTTTTTTTTTTGGAAATTTTTATGAATTTTTCTAGAATTTTTCAATTTTTATGCATTTTCAAAAAAAAAATTGTGAGAAAATAGGGAGAATGCATTCGGAATCGAAGCTACAAAAAAGTAACCTCTTTTTCTTAAAAACTCATTCTGAATCAAAAAGATTCTTTAATCAAGAATGCGTTCCGGAATCAAGTATTTTTAACAAATGCATTTTTATTCCGGAATGCAAAATTGCCCGGAATGCATTCCCGAAATTTTTAACAAACACCATTCATTCCTAATGCATTCCTAATGCAATTTTTATTCCGAATGCATTCCATGCGCACCCTTTAGGTGCGAATGGTAACTCATTTTATTCCGTAAATCAAATTCTTGCGGAAATTGATTTACGGAATTCTTTAAAATTGATTTCTGGAAGAGAAATCTGTTTGGTAAAACATGACTAATTCTGCTTCAGAAATTGATTTCTGGAATAAAAATCTGTTTTGATTTATTTATTTTTTTTGCACCTAAAAAAATTTAAATTTTACTCTAAGTGGGTGGCCACAGGCATTATAAGCCATTCTGTCAAGTTTTGAAATTTTTTATTTTTTAAATTTTTTTGGACACCTAAAAATATTAAATTTCACTTAAAATGGATGGCCACAGGTATTCTAAGTCATTTTGTGAATTTTTTTATTTTTTTATTTTTTTGGCACCTCAAAAAATTTAAATTTTACTCAAAGTGGGTGGCTACAAGTATTCTAAGCCATTCTGGAATCAAGAATGTATTCTGGAATCAAGTATTTTTAACAAACGCATTTTTATTCCAGAATGCAAAAATTGCTCCAGAATGCATTCCGGAAATTTTTTAACAAACACCATTTTGTTCCGGAATGCATTCCGGAACAGAATTTTTATTCCGGAATGCATTCCATGCGCACCCTTAGCAACCACCGAATAGTTTCTCCATTGATCCCGTAGCCAACATGGATGGGTTGACTGATTCGTCGTCTATTCAGGTGGCGTCCGAGTTTTTGAGCAAGCTGCGCACCAAATTCATCATGATCAAACAGCACGACTCAGTCATAGTATAGGTTTGGATCCGCAGTTCGCAGTAAAAAAAAAAAAAGACACTAAGCGACTCACTAATTATGACCTGAACATGTTGAAAGAGCATCTATCCATTTAAATAGATGATTAGTTACACCGATCGAGTTTCTGAGCTTCCTCTCTTGGTGATAGGAATAATCATGCAGGTTTACAGAAATAGTGTAGAATGTCTAGCATGGCCCAACATAAACAAAACCAACCCACGAGTCGGAACTGATGCCCTCAAATATCTTCTGCTTGACCAACTATTGTAATCTACCTACTAGAAACCAGGTTTTGGAGGTCTTAAACATTCCCAGCTATGTCCTGCAAGACTTGGTCTAATTGAAGCTAATTTACATAAAGAGAGTAAATTAGTAAGTTTTGGGCAGATAAAGAACAATTATTAGACCACCCACTTGAGTGGCGCTGCTGGAGCGCGCACTCTTCCTCTCGCAAAAGGTTGAGTGTTCGAATCCCGGCGCCCCGAAGGTGACTTAACCGGTGGCACGTGTGTGGTGGTGGCTAGACGTGTCGCCTCCAGGGGTTTACTCCCCTTTTGTTGGTCGTCTTGGGGGTTCCCAGGTTACCAAAAAAAAAAAAAAAGAACAATTATCAGTGAGTTTTCCCAGACCCAGACTCCATAGATCATTAGAGAAAGTCCTTAAGCAAAGAGTTATTTGGGTTTTCCCACCATAAAACAGCCCGCAGTTGCATCAGTCCTAGAGTAACTCTCTTGCCAATAATACTTGCAAACGGCCCATTCTATTTAAATGTGTTGCTATGGTACTTACTCGGACCCGGCCTGAATCTGCAATTCAAGCTCTTTGTTTTCTCTCTTCTAGTATGGTTAGGTTACTTTTTGACGAAAAAGTGAAACCCCAAGAGAAGTTTAATTCACTTCAAGAGGCCAACTGCTGCACTGGTAGGCTTGTAGCTCAGACAGGAGAGAACGATACTCGCTTGATAAAAACCCATGTTACAAATTATTTATTTATTTCCTCTCTTAAGGTGATTTTGGCACACTAGATATAAATTTAAAATAGGAATAGTGACTGATTACTACTAACGTGAGCAGGCTAAAGGTTAAGAGCCTTCTTGTACACGTGTTCTATGCTTGGAAGGTTTTCCAGAAAAGAGACATTCCTATGGGAAAAATATATTCATAAATTTTACAATTCTCAACCCCCAAGCGTCAGACAGATAGCACTTTACACTTTCACTGCGATAAAAGGCACTTGCTCTATTCATGAACTCTCGCAGATTTTGTGTAGCAGCAGCTGATGTATCATCACTTTTATAGAAAGCAAACCTGATATATCTGTTATGATAGAAATTATCATCACCAACCTCATCTAGCGTGTTTGAGTGGAAGAATCCACTATCTGGTACAGCAACCACCCTTGCCTCTTCTATAAGCTTTTTAACACAATCAACCTGAAATTGCAATTGCACTCTTACCATTTGTCAATGACATATATCAGATTTCACACAGCTTTTTAGCAATAAATACAGTGACAAAAAGCAGTGTAGATTGAAGGCACTCCTCAAGAATCTCCGCAAATATAAAGAATGAACCCCGAGCCTTAAAACCGAATGCGCAAACCAATTTCAGCCAGAAATTTAGCTAGGAAATCTCTTCTTACTTCATAATCCTAAACATCAATGGGAATAAGAGTTAGTTATTGCTTAGTGCAAATCCTCATACACACATTAAACGGATTTCAGCCTCAGAGTATACTACTTGTCTCAGTCATTCAAAATATTGTTGTTGACTTTCAAGAGCGGTCAAGGCAGCCTCCGAGAAAGGTGCTGGCATGTATGTTCTTTATGGCCGATGCGATGGCAGAAGGGGCAATTGCCCATCCAATCTTCCGATTCATCAAAATACCAATTTCAAACTTCGAGACAGCTAAAGAGTTTGAGAAAGTACGTCTACTTTCTATCAGAGGAAATCATTTGCGTAGAAGATATCTGGAAAAGGAAAAGGAGTTTTACAAAAGGATTTAGAAGATTTTAGGAGTTCTTAATGGAAGCTTTGCATCACAACACGGACAATAATACTGCATCTCAGAATTGGGAGATCACCTGTAACACTGCATGTTTTCGACAACAAAGAAATAATTATTGTCCTCTCCTGTATTCCTTAAAGAGAGGCGAGGGATACGTGTTTTGTCTTGTCATATGTGGAAGTGTTCACACCCCTGAAAACATTTGGTGTTTTATACTCATTCAGACCTCGGATATCGAACTCCTCCGTGTAAGAGCCTTCTGGGGACCATGATTCGACTGAAAAGGAATCACAAGACAATAAAAGATGGAACAAACAAAAATCAACTAAGGGGGGGAGGGGAAGCAACAGCTTGACGGATGCATCTTGTGAAGCAACGCTGATTGCATCTTATCTCAATGGAACGAGTTAAGCTCACTAGGCCATTGCACTATGTTGTATTCAGAGAAATATCTTATAAGTTCGTGCATGCATACAAGAGACTCGAAAAGAATCGATTTTCATTTGGTAGATTTTGGCTAGAAATAACTAAAATGGATGCCAATGTCCTATGTGGCATGATCAGGACAAATTTTATAATTTTTGTAACAGCCCGAATTTCGATGTAATTTCGGGACCAATAAAATTGATATTATTTCACGTTTCATTTTAGTAAGTCTCGCCCAGAGCTGATCACTCTCGGGATACTAACCAATAGGGTATGGCTAATTAGGAAGCGGTACGTGGACCAAGGACCCGATCGCGAAGCGAATACCGATCACGAGAAATGATGAGAGAATATTATGAACCAATGTGGATCGATCTTAGGAAAGGTGACGAATTTGGTTTGGCCAAGGCCAACGATGTACAATCGGATCGCAGGTGATTCTGCATGACCGAGAGTGCACGTGGCCAACCAGTCCTGAACTTAAACTGGACGATCGTGACCTCTGAGACTAGTGATAATTTCTTATTCTCTCAATAATCAGGACCGTCATGACTCGGATAACCCTAGGTCGATACGTGTAATCTCTAAACAGCTGTCCGCTAGTGAGAGACCCTAAAATTTGAAATCGAGCGAGTTATGATCACGAAATTGGGCCCGGATTTCGATGTCGATTTTCGACTGCTTAAGAGACTATTTTTGGGAATCTGACGTTATATTATGCTGACCATACATATTTTGAGTAAGTATGGTTGAAAACTGAAATTTCAGTCCGGGGGTGAAAAATTACGATTTTGCCTCTCGGGACACCGACTTGGATTTTGAGGCTGTATGAGGTTATTTTTCGAGGCCGATGTCATTTTGGGGTGGCCAAGCACATTTAGAGTGGTTTCGGTCAAAAATTGAAATTTCGGCTCGGAAGTGAAAAATAATATTATTTTATTCCTAGAACTTGGCAGTCGATTTTCAAGGGCTTAAGAAGCTATTTTCGCGATTCTGACGTTATATTATGTTGGCCATACTCATTGGGGGTTGATATAGCCAAAAATTGAAATTTTGCCCCTGAGACCGGAAAAATGACCGTTTTGCCCCTAGGCTTATTTTTTGTCCAAATTTTTGGGAAATTATTTGGGATAATTAAGAGTAATTATCAGCTACATTATTGGCCTTAATTACCCTTTTACCCCTCAATTTTTGGATAGAGACGAACGAGAACCGTCGGATTAGGGGTATTTTGGTCAAAACTCTCCGATCGTCGACACGTGGCGCCCCTAGCCGCCAATATTTGACCAGCTTGGACCGGCCACTCTCTCTCCTCACTTCCCATTCGGCCAAGACCCCCTCTCCCTCACCCGAAATCTCCCTCTCCCTCTTTCTCTCTCTCTCGGCCATCCTTGGGAGCCATTTTCTTGCATTTGCCGCTAGAGCTGCTGTCGTGGCCACCGCGTTCTGTTGCCGTCAACCACCACCCACCAGCATCACCACCCTCACCCCGGTCCCCCTCTCTCTTTCTCTCTCTCTTTCCCGTTCGGCTAAAGGACCGGCCGGGAGTAGCGGGCCTTGCTTGTGTGACCCGATCGGCCGAGCCACTTTGCCGTCGTGACCCGCCCAGGCCATGCGTTGCGTCGTCCTTTGTTTGTCACGACAACCGTGTCTGGGGAGCCTCTGCTTCGTCCGTATGCTGCCGGCCACGCCCGTTCGTACCCGCCCGTCGCCGTTACGCCTTTGAAATCTGACGCGATTTTACCCCGTTCACTGGCAATCGCCCGCTCGTTTCGCGTCGTCGTGATCTAGAATTAAGTGAGTATATTTCTTAAATCCAGATTAGGACTGATAGTGCATTTTCTGGACTGGGTTGAGTATTGTCGGTGTATATTGGGAAAAATTAGAGTACTATTTGGTGAGGTATATTACTAAAATAATATTGGTGATTTATTGGGCAAGTATGGATTAGTTGAGGATTATGTGACTGGACTACCGGGTATGCCCGGGCTAGATGACTTGTTGATTGCTGTGCCCAATTGTGGGAAAGTGAATAATGACATGTCGTGTGACTGAGTGGCCGATCAATGCGGAGTGTGATTGGCCAATTAATGGCATGAATTTGACGGGATGCCTGAAATTGTTGTTGCTCATGGAACATTGTACTGCATTGCATGGTCACGCATTGTGAATGTCGAGAATGAGACGTATGATGAAGTTATGCGAGAATGCGTGCCTGCCATGTCACGCCCCATACTCCACTGGAACGTAACATCCCGTCACGGTCGATTATGGTGCAACGCTCCCAGGAAGCGTTGCCGACCCATACCCATACAGAGATCAAGTACAAGCAGAAGTATAAGATAAATAAACCCAGACAATTACAATATGAGCCAAGGATAGCCATATAATAATCAACGCAGAAAATATGTACATACTTATATTATTATTTTAAAACTCTTTTTAGAGTGCTCATTATAACCAAAAAGGAAACACCAACAGTTGGGAATAACCAAAGAGCCACTTCTTCGTTCTGCTCCGTCTCCACCGAGGTGCATGCTCGACGATCGTTGGATAAAATACGGTATCCCACAAAAAAGGTGGTGTCCTTGGCATCTTACGGCTGGGGGTCTGAAAATATTTCGGTTTACACAACCGTGAGACGAATCTCAGTGAGTTCAACCCCTAAACCTAGGCTAGGCTAACATGCAATCTCCTGATTGAAAACGAATATTTAAAATCACAAATCAACCATAATCATACAATTTTCTGATCCTGCATGTTAGACAGTTCGATATATAAAAATCATGGCACATACGTGGCACACACAGTCACACGTACGCCAAATACATGCTCATGTACAGAGTCTCACCCACTTGCATGCTAATCAATGTATGTTTATGCATGTAGATGTTATTGACATGTCATGCGCATTTTTTTGGCCCACCGGCCTACACTGGCACACTTGTCCAATTCATTATTATTACGACTCGAGTCATCAATTTTTCACGGCTCGGTGCGTCTAGCCTGCTTCAAAGTGCATGAGGCGCAGCAATCGATCTGGCCCAATGTCTCTAGCCTGCTTCAAAGTGCATGAGGCACAACACTGTTCTCCTTGCGAACCAAAGCCTGCTTCAAAGTGCATGAGGATGGTCGCATTCCGGACGTACCGGGCATCGTCCTGCTTCAAAGTGCATGAGAATGGTATCGACCCGAAGGTCCTTAGGTGATCACATAATTCATTATTATCTGAACCCAGCGTATAACGCTTCAGGATATTTTAGGTGATCACATGCTCATGGCAGACACGCATTCTCGCACAATTTCATCACATGCCTCACTCTTGGCATACAAAACGAGTGTCCATGTTATGCAAATGCAATGCACCATGAGCACCAATATAATTCAGACACCCAATGTCACAACACGTGCTTAATTGGCCCAATTAATACCGTGTGGCCTAACGTGCGTTTCACAACTCAGTAAATCATTGTAAACCAAACAATAGCTAGTCGCACTCCACAAAAATAGCCACACCACATACGATATAGCAGTACGAAATCAACTACAATTAAGCACAATTGACATACACTCAGTCAACCCGGGCTTACCTGGCAATCTCACCAACGAGCTCCTAAATTGATCAATTAATCCAATTTCTCTCCCCAATAAATCCTCAATGATTTACCACAATTTTTCCGACAATAATTTCTACCAGTCAATTCTCAACCCAGTCTAAAATACACACTGATACTATCTAAGCCAGTCCAAAATGTACTGATAATACCTAAACCAGTCCAGAAAAATGCACTATCAGTCCTAATCCGGGTTTAGGAATTTTACTCACCTAATCAAGGGTCACGACGACGGGGAATGGCGGCCGATCACTGGTGAACAGTGCAACCGGCGGCGAATTTTCGGGGCGACGGTGTACGGACGGTGAACAGTACCACCGTACGGACGGGTGAGCGGACCAACCAAGGCTGAGCTGAGGCGAGGGACCAAGGGGGTCGACGGTGAGGCACGGCGATCGGCGGCGTGCTCCGGCGAAGCTCCGGCGAGAGAGAGAGAAAATAAGTGAGAAAATGGAGAGAAAGTGGAGAGAAAGGTGGGAAAATGAGAGAAAATTTTCTGAGGGAGCTGGTCTGCACGTAAGAATGAGTGAAGAGAGAGAGAGGGCAGTCCAACTTAGTCAAATAATTTAATTAAGCCTGCCAAGTGTCATGATTTGGCAATATTGACCAAAATACCCCTAATTAAATGGTTCCTATTCATCCTTATCTAAAAAGAGAGGGGCAAAAGGGTCAATGGTCCTAAAAAATTACAGCTGATAATTATCCATAATTATCTCAATTTTTTCCAAAATTTTCGGACCAAAAATTAGCCTAGGGGCAAAATCGTCATTTTTCCGGTCCCGGGGCGAAATTTCAATTTTTGCACATATGCGTTCCATATATGCGTGGCCAATTTAATATGGCGTCGGAATCGCGAAATTCACTTTTTAAGCCCTCGAAAATCGACTGCGAAGTTTCGGGAATAAAATAATATTATTTTTTCAATTTTTGTCGAAATTTCACTTTTTGTCCGTAATGACTCCCGGCATGCGTGGCCACCCAAAAATGGCATCGACCTCGAAAAATAACCTCAAACGGCCTCAGAATTAAATACCGGCACCCACATGGGCAAAATCGTAATTTTTTCACTTCCGAATCGAAATTTCAATTTTTACTCGTACTAACTCCAAATGTGTGTGGCCAGTATAATATGACATCAGATTTCCAAAAATAGTTTCTTAAGCCTTCGAAAATCGATATCGAAATCCGGGCCCAATTTCTCGAATAAAACTCGCTAACTTTCAATTCTAGGGTCTCTCACTAACGGGCGGCTGTTTAAAAGTTACGTGTATCGACCTAGGGTTATCCGTGTCGTAACGGTCTCGATCATTGAGAGAATGAGAAATTATTACTAGTTCCAGAGGTCACGATCGTTCAGTTCAGGTTCAGGACTAGTTGGCCACATGTACTTTCGATCTTGCAGAATCACCTGCGTCCCTATTATATATCGTTGGCCTTGGCCAAACTCAATCCATTACCCTTTTCTACGATCGGCCCACGTTGGCCCAGAATATTCCCTCAACGTCTCTCGTGATCGATGTCCGTTTCACGATAGGGTCCCCGGTCCACGTACCGTTTTCTAGTTAGCCATGCCCCATTGGTTAGTATCCCGAGAGTGATCAGCTCTGGACGAGACTGACTAAAATGAAATGCGAATTAATATCAGTTTTATTGATCCCGGAAATTACATCGAAATTCGGGCTGTTACATGCCATAAGCATGTGATCACCTAATATACCTTGATGCGTGTTACGCGGGGTTCAGATAATAATTGGTAGAGTGTGCATGTGTGATCACAATTTGCCCTGATGCGTGTTACACGGGATATGCCATCCTCATGCACTTTGAAGCAGGACGATGCCCGGTTCGTCCGGAAGACGACCATCTTGATGTGTTTTACGGGGGCTCTGGTTCGTAAGGAGATTAGTGTTGCGCCTCATGCACTTTGTAGCAGGCTAGACGCACCGGGCCGGGAATTGTGTGGACTCGAGTCGTAATAAACATTAATAATTGAGACAATGTGTAGTGTGAATCGAATCAGGAGCATGGCATAACATTAACATCACATGCATAGAATGCATGACCCGGCATGTGAGATGAACACTATGAACATGAGCGTGTGTGTGGCGCACGTGTGATCATTGTATTCGCGTACATATCTTGAGAATTTTAATGAACTGCCTAACCTACAGGGTAATTCTTATGTTCTATCTGGGCCCGGGGGCCTAGGTTATTATTTGCATATAATGTTGTTTTGCCTGTCAGGAGATTGCATGTTAGTCTAGCCTAGGTTTAGGAGTTATACTCATTGAGATTCGTCTCACGATTGTAATAACCTACCTTTTCAGAACCCTAGCCATAAGAATGCTGAATCCACCACTTTTTGGAATACCTGTACAGATACATCAGTATAGAAGTACATACCTCGTAGGAAATGGGGAATCGTATGTAAGATACCGATCCGTGGTGTTTGTCAACGTGGATGAATATTTTTATCAGACTCAGGAGTATGTGGCATGGTGCTTGATGGATGCCGACGGAAACCTAGGGCGACCTCTTAAGACCTTTGACGTGCCAATTGGTCAAGATGGATTGATAAAACCAATATATGCAGATGGCGAGATGATCAATCCTCAGGATGTTTACGATGTAGATGGCGTTGATGAGCCTATGGAGGGGGAGCCACAGGTGATAGCTGAAGATCAAGACCAAGATGCCGAGGAAGAAGACAAGCCAGAGGACATGTATCTAGATTCTGATGAAGACCACGGAGAAGTAGCGGAGGTAGGGTTGGACGTAGAGATAGGACCCGATGATGAGTTAGGACTTTATCTTGACCCCGAGCTTGAGCCGGATACTAAAGACGAAGAGGCAGCAGCAACGGATATGGATTCCGAAGAGTTCGAGCTTTAAGAGAGTTCAGCAGGGGAGTCCTCGGAATCGTCGAATCCGGATTGGGAGCTCTAGCTTAGGTCCTAACTCTTTAGAGGGAAGTTAATAACTTTTTGACTGCGATCTTCCCTGTAGTTGACTCCACCTTTCCCAGCTATGATACCTTTTTGATCTAGTGGCTGTTAGAAGTTGTCGTTTTCGTTTAAATCTTTTGATCCATGTAAAGTATGTTGTAAAAAGAGGTTTTTAGTGGGTAAAGAGGTTTAAATCTTTTCGTTTTCGTTTTCGTTTAAAACATTAAAAATTGTGAAGTTTGTCCACATCAACGTCAATTGTGCCACATAAGACTCCTAGCATCTATGTAAATGATTTCCTAACAAAATTGGCCGGATGGAAATAATTGGCATAAATTTAAGACTAAGATAATCCAATTGAAACGTTTAGGACTGAATTGGTATAAATGCAATAGGTTTAGAACTTTCTATGTATTTTCCCCCAACTTTTTACATAATAACAAAATCATTTACAGGGAGAGTCATCTTTTATAGGAAATTCATTTGTAAGTTCTAGTAAATAACTACAATATAAAATCTGAGCGTAATCAACTGATGAAGTCTGACATGGATGTAGCGGAGATGTGTCCAGGTAAACCACGTTCATCTACCTTCTCCGATAATCTCATCAAGCATGGGTGTTGTAGCAATTTCCGGTGAAAGATTTGCAGCTCCGACAGTGCTTGCAGTGAACGGGGAGTTGTAAAGGCTCCTGTTATCAGCAGTCTCAGTCAAGAAGCTAGTGGTATCGCTAAATCTCCAATCAGCCAAGTAGCCTGGCCTCATCGACACGGTCGGCACTTCAATATCTCCGGAGAGCATTGCCACCACACGGGACATTGGTGGTCTCAGCGCTGGCGATGTTTGAGTGCACAAGAGTGCTATTGCAACCATGCGTTTTGCCTCTTCTTCATTGAACTCTGATAATCTAGAATCAACCAGCTCAACAAGACGGTTTGTTTCGTGCAGGTTCCAAGCCTGAGAAGCGTGAAAAAAAAAGTGACAAAGATGTATTCAGGCAACCTCAGATAGAATTACAAGGAAGAATAAAACAACTGTAGTAGTGGGACAGTGTTCAAGCGCATACCCATTCAAGGAGATATATTTTTTCTTCTTCCAAGCTAGGGTCTGAATTTGGCCTTCCGCTGACAACCTCGAGAGCCACTACACCAAACGCAAACACATCTGCCTTCTCTGTAAGGTGGCCACGCATTGCATACTCGGGAGCAAGATATCCACTACAACAGCAATGGGAAAGCAGAATGAGATTCTCAGCAACTGTATGCGTCAATGTACTAATGCATATGGTTCTGTGTGCATGTGACAGAAGAACATGGAACTTACATGGTTCCCGCCACACGAGTGCTTATATGGGTCTTCTTATCATCATAAAGTTTAGCCAAACCAAAGTCTGATATCTTAGGTGTGAGATCAGAATCCAGCAGAATATTACTGGCCTTCACATCCCTATGCACGATTCTCAGCCTCGACTCCTCGTGAAGATAAGCTAGACCCCTTGCAATACCCAGACAGATATCATACTGTGTTGCCCAATCAAGACTCAAGCTTCTTTGTCCTGCACAGTGGAAGCACTACATCAAAAGTCCAGGCCTCACTTTTTACATGACAAAATGCATAAATGAGGTGAAAATTCTGCCGCCTACCAAACATTGCCTGATCAAGACTCTTGTTTTCTAGATACTCATAAACAAGAAACCGATTCTCTGCATCGATGCAGCATCCATACAGTTTAACAAGGTTTCGGTGTTGCACTGCTGATACAGTGGCAATCTCTGTCACGAATTGATTCTTTCCTTGGTGGGATGATACAGATAGTTGCTTTACAGCAATCACTCTCCCATCATCGAGTGTTCCCTGTTATCACTGATATGGTCAGTACTTCAATATAAAAAACAATTAAGCCATTTTGAGAACAATAATGCAATCGGCATGATAATGTAGACTCTGGTTCCTAGACTATCCGAGTGCTCCACTTAAGTCTGACTATCAAGAAATGCCAAAAAAATCCATCTTCTAGGACTACACTGTGTTAGCATATAGATGACAAATGAAGGACAGTCAACCTAATTTATGTTACTCCATCTGGACCTAGCAAACATAGCCAACAAAATTGTCCATTCATTAGTTACTTGAAATCTTACGTTATCAACATTTAGTTATGTTATCCGCGGATATTTGGATGGTGTTCATTGGATTTTTTTCTTTCCTGGAAGTAATTTAGGATCTATTACAGTCATCCTCCAAAGCCAAAGGATGACTGGCTAAAGATTGAAAAAGAAATAAGCGAAGAAGGGTTTTTCTTTTCAAGGCAGAGAAAAAATCGGAAGTCAGGTCAACCAGCACACGAAAACCATGGTCTTTTCTTTATTGGTCCAAGGTACGGAAACCATAATCGCGGTTCCTTTAGTAATGAGTTTCACTTCTCTTTTTCCGTTCTTTCTCATGGAAACACTTGCAGAAAGATCAACCATCGACTTAGTTATTATGACAAGCTAAGATCAGATCAGCTACGGTTGAAGAAGCAATAGTGATAAGATCAGCTTCTGCAAGGAGCGAAGCACCTCAATTCTGCCAACATTTAATTGTGACATCACTGCATCTATATCTACTCCTGAGTTATCCAACGAATTACAACAAACCTTAAAAACAGGGCCGAATCCTCCTTCCCCAATTTTGTTATTGGGATTGAAGTCGTCTGTAGCAGCCTTTAGTTCCGCATAGCTGAAAGTGTAAGGTCTAGCATCCATGCCAAGGAACTCTGTAAGACACAATAATGCAGATAAAATTACCGCTCTTAGAAGATTTCGCAAAACCTTTGTCACTTAGTTTTCGACTTTTCAGAAATATATTAGCCGCTTAAATTAGTAAGCCAGCAAAATGAAAAGGCATCCGTGAAATTTAGCTTCAACTAGAAAACATGGAAATTCCACTTCTACCACCAGTGGGCAATGAGGTCAAAAGCTGTTAAGAACAGCGGCATTTCGATATGGAGATTTCGCATTCTTTTTACCTACGCAGAGCATGGTGTTCATCTTTTATGCAAAAACATTATTAGCACACAAGATTACAGATAGGAAATTATCATGAGGAAGCTATTGGAAGCATCTGATTGTGTGGTTTACCTTGATCTTCAATCATTTGTGCCATTTTCCTTCTCCGAGCAACATAGAACACCAGGACAACGGCCACCAAGCTGACCACTCCAACTCCAGTAGCAACTCCAACAATCAAGCCATTATGATCCTTTTTGCGGGTTGGGGGATTGTTACTGACAGTGGGTATGAAGTCTGCACAAAGTCTGCCAATTAAGAAGTTTTAAAAAGTGGTGCTAGGAATATGAGCAAGTTTTTATCATAGTACCTGGGACAGCACTAATGGCTGAAATCAAAGGTCCATATGTGGCTTGTTTTGGTACACAGCAAGTCCCTTTTCCAGCCCAAAAGAAGTGTATTTCAAGATAGTTCGCTGTTACCTGAGCCGGATACACTTTTTGAACAGCTGTAAAAGAGGTACCACCTGCCTCTTCCCGTATGTCGAAATCCTTTGCAACAAGGTTTCCCTGAAATAGACATAAATGGCATTGGCAATTGATTTTGAACTTTTAGTAAATCAAGAAGCCTGGTAAAACACGGACCCACCTGTATGTATATATTAAAAACACGCCTCCCAAGACTTTTCCATTCAGTATTAAGGATTTGTATTTCAGCAAACTGGAGGGTGACATTGTAGTTTCCATTCTCCAGCCCTAATCCATAGTATCGTAGAGATGAAGCAGAGACCCGTGCAGTCTGGAACAGTTCTGAGTCTAAAGTGTTGTTGAACTGGGACAGCATGGAAGCATTATAGGCGGGGTTGTTGTTTCCCGTGAAATAACCAACATTGCTCACTGCCCACCTCTCTGTGTCGGTCACATAGTAGGTAGCAGGACCAAGACCGTTATTATCCTGCTCATACACAATATTACTGGACGAAGTAATCTGAGGGCCACCGCATTTAACTGCAAAATTATAATCTGCATGCCAAATATAAAAGAGCAGATGATGATGAGTTTGCGAAAGGTATTTCCGTTACATAATGGACAAGAATTATCGGCCACAGCACATGCACTGTGTACATAATATACTTCCATAATCTGCCCGATTTAAGTTAGAATATATGAACGGCACATGCTTATTTTCAAAACTTACTTCCAACAATCTGTCACATAGCATCTTAATATGCAGTTGTATATGCCCACAAAGTCCTGATTCAAAGTAAGGTCCTTCCTAGGGAAACCAATATCACAGAAAAAGGGGGAACCTAGAGAGGTAATTATCGAACATAAAGGTGGCCTGCCACATCTCCCTTTTATACCCTGGACCAGAGACTGAATTACCTAGGCCCTTGGCAAATGGTGAGTTTAAAAATTATAAATAGCATGTTTTTAATGGATTAAACAACCTTGCATGTTCAGCATCGTATGAGAGTTTTTGCAAAACCGGGAAGGCTATTGGATCAAATGACAAAGACATTGTTGAGAAAAATATGGCTTTCCCCAGATGAAACGAAAATTGGATTCATTACTTAGCCACATAAGATCGAAGGATCCACATGTCTCAATTGAAAAGAATCAGTAGAAAACGAAAGAACTGGAGTCGATCCATATACTTCTCGAGACAAATAAAAAAGAAAGGAAAGATGAAATATAAGTCATGGATCAATTAAGCCCTCTAGCGGGCTTGCAAGAGCAGAAAATGGGACTTCAATACTGCATAGCTGTCCCTTTTTCTTAGAAAATAACCTAGCATACCATCTTGAACCTTAATTTTTCCTCTCTTCCACTGAGCTACCCCTAATCTAACTTACTGGAAGAAACTAGTTCAACCATTCTGTCTTCTTCTACATTAAAGTTACCATTCACTTCCACGGATGCAAGCAAGTAGAATACTTGGGTAACTGTAAACAGGATCTCCTGTCCTCTTGTTGAGGCATTCAACAATAGGAAAGCGTATTAAGGGGAAAAGGTTAAATGGACTTACAGATTCCATTGCCCCGATTGCAAGGAAAATTCCGTTGAAGACAGTTTAATCCTGAAGGAAGAAGCCTAAGATAAACGGAGAAAAGTTTACTCAGTTGACTAATATGGCAGTATGAACTTTTGAGTAAATCAAAAGCAGATACTTCTATACCAAGGAAAATTCCTTTTTTTTTTTTTTTGTAACTTCCACTGAAACATTCAAGATTCCTTCATGGATGATGCGATTGCTAATATGCTAAAAGTTCTTAATTCATTGAAGCGGCAATAGCATCTCCAAGTCATAGTACTAACTGTATGCCTTTTTTAGTGAATACTAACACTGAGTTTCGCAGAATTCCTGGTTATCCATGGCATCAATTATGAGAATTAAAAGATGGTGAAACTGTAGTATCAGTATTTATTCAAATTACTGACATCCACAATGGCATATGAATAAGAACAATCATATGTCGCTACCTATGGCACTTCTTTTGTAGGCAGTGGTTAGGTGATTCATATTTGTTCCAAGCTGTAGATTTAGCAACCAATTGTGAGAGTAAGTTTTAGCGTAAGTTCAGCATGAATCTATGATCACAATTAATGGAATTAGTATGAAAAAGGACAAATTTAATATATAAACATCCAGATTGCCCAGCAGGGTGGTGGGCTCGGTTATTATCCTTGTAAAAAGAGGTAGGCATTCAGGCCAAATCTGAGGACGCATCAGCTATCCGTTTTCGATTGAACTGATTCATGTCTATGATCACTCAATCATTATAAGCAAAAAGTTGCCAGGGCAATTACCTACTGTTAGAGTTGTCCAATGTCAAGTTGTTGCCAACTAGATTACTGCAAAAAGCATCATGAAAAAAGATGTGATCATAAGTCTCCCAAAAGATTGGAACACCTACAGTCATTCTGTCATTTTTTGAATGACGGAAATACATACAGTTGTAAATCATTGCTGACCCAAGAAGGGAGGCTTCCCATTAAGTTATTGTATGACACATCTCTGCAAAAATGGCACAAGGGAGATGTCATTTAGTTAACCAACGGGGTAGGCGTCTGTCAGTATCGAATAGCACGCTGTGATATGTCAAAGAACAAAAGGTTTACTATATTCTCTATGTTCCCAGGCACAAAATAGATGACTTTGAAAGAAACTATATTTAGTACCGAGTTATTTATAAAGGGCAAAAGGAGAAAAATCTATTCAAGTAGCTATATCCTCATGTTGACCTTCAACCTATGACGGAACATGGAATATTTTGACTACACATACTCGTTGCATTCAAACTCCACAAGTGTCACGTCCCGAACCCCAACGGGCACGCGCCATCCGCCTCTGGTTGATTCAAGCGACGTCCCAGGAATGTCGCTGACCTCAAAACGCCATCAGAGATTTGTACTACAGCGGATATCAACAAATAAACCCAGACAATTAAAAACTGGGGGAACAATCAGGGAGAATGTACATATCTTTTTCATTTCCTTCTTATACCATGATATTTACATTTATAACTGTCCCATACATGTACATGCACACCGCCTTTCTCAAAAACCAATACTCCAAGGATGAAGACCTGGGTTTACTACTACTCCAAAAAAAATGGTGCTCGCCAAAAACCCACTCTGAGTCTGATTCCTTGTCCTCTGAGTCTGAGTCCCCTTATACCGTCCCGTCTACTGAGGACTCCAAAACGTTCTGGTGGCGGTGGCGGAAGATTCATGGATCTTGTTGGGGTTCTGAAATTATCGGTTGAAACAACCGTGAGACACTTCTCAGTAAGTTCACTCCTAAATCTAACCTAGGCTATCACGTGTCTCCAGACAATTTCGCAAAATACACAAACATACACACATGCCACATAATCACATCGCAAGCAATTTAATACAAATCCATGCATGCACAATTTCCATATTATTCACTCTTTCCATTCTCACACTATTCTATCCACATTCCTAGTGACCTGCGTACCCGTACACGCTTCAGGTACACTGCGATCGTTCATCACCACACTTCCAGCCTGCGTACTCATTCATGCCTCAGGCCTCAATCGCAACCTGAGCATCACGCGTCCCAGGCTCGATCTAGACTCAGCCCGCGCCAAATGCGACAGGCCTACATGATTGAAACCCGAGCTTAAGATGCCTCGGTCCAATCCCGGTCTCACCCGAGCTAATCGTGCCTCGGACTGACTCTCATATTTGCTTTTTCAAGCCTCAGTCCGTGTCAAATGCATCAAACCTACGTGATCGCTGCCCGAGTTTATGATACTCGGCCCGATCCCAACCTCGCACTTTCACCCTTTCACATACTTTTCACAATCACTTGCCACACCGCAATTTCCCTTCTACTCAAGTCCATGCTCAACACATGTTTTCCACACGCAACTGGCCCAACACACGTGGTTCGTACACACATCATTTCACGCATAAAATATGCTCACTCAGCAATTCACACGACCAATGTCAATAAATAATTCAGTTTAGCTCACGTGTGCACCAAACAAGCATATTCAGTCACTTAATTGCACAACAGTATACTCAATTTAATTACCACAATTTACTAAAAAATTAAATATACATCCAACACAATAATTTCCATTTTTCTCTGACTAAATGGCGTCGGATTAATTCCGAGCCTTCACGGAACTTTCTCGCCATAATTTCTAGGTTTCAAAAATTCAACTCGCGTCTCAATCGAACCCTCGTAGCCCCGTAAACAGTAAACTACAGCTGGTAAACAGTGTTTCGAGGCATATGAACAGTGTTTCGAGGCATATGAACAGTATTTCGAGGCATATGAACAGTGTTTCCAGGCATATGAACAGTAAATTCGCAGCCCCTATTTTCTGAATTTCTAAAAATATTGTCTGAATTAATTCCTGATGCCCGCCATAAGATTTCCACTCCCTATTCATGCCATTCCGCACCTAGTTGCATACTGATTTTGCCTAAAATCACCCGTCGATACCCGAAGTCCTAATTTGGGTTTAGACGCGATTTACCCGCGTTCTAGACTATCACGGCTAGAACGGAGAGCGGCGGCCCTTAATCGCGGACGACGGCGACAACGTACAACTCCCGGGCGGTGGCGATCGGCTTAGATGGCGATGGTGTGACTTGCGCATGGCCGAGGGCCTCACGGCTAAGAGAGAGAGGGAGGGAAATAGAGAGAGAAAAGGACGGTGGGAGGGGGTGATGGTGGCGTACGGTGGCGTGGACGGTGGCTTGAGGGTGGTCCGGTGTGGTGGCGGCGAGCGGCGGCGCCGGCGGTGGAGAGAATGGCCAAGGAAGAACTCACGGTGGGGGAGGGGGAACTCACGGCTGAAAAAAAAAAGAAAAGGGGGGGAAAGACTCACGAAGAAGAGGGAGAGAGAGGAGAGAGTCTTATCTAGAAACTTTGACCCAAAAAAAATATCTAAAGCAAAAATGACTAAAATACCCCTTCTTCCATAAGTATGCCCTTTGTTAATCCTTAAGGGAAAAACAGTCAATTTCTTCGTTTCTTGTCCAAATTGAATTTTTCCGAAGAATTTGAGCGCACCAAAAATTCACACGTGTCACGTGCAACGTCGTCCTAATGTTCCGGCGTAACTTCTTAATTTTCCGATGTCCAATTTGGGCAAAAATTCCATAATTAAATTCTATTAAACGCGACTCGAGCGTTTCTCGAGCTAACGGGCGGCTTGCTGGTGAAATTCATGAAATCGACTCATGACTGATACTGAATCGAGTCACGTGCAAGTCCATCCGGTGTGTGATGACCTCAATTGTCATTAAAATCGCGAAGATCAATCACTTGATCCGAAGGGTACGATCGTTCGGTATAATTTCGGAATCATTCGTCAAGTCATTTCGTGGTCAAACGGAATCACCCGCGATCCACTACTAAGACAATGGCAAATTGATCCCTAACTATCCTTGGATCGGCCAATAGTGGCTCAAAATATCACTTACGCGATTTAATGGTCGAAATCCATTCACGATCGAATTTCCTTTAGTCGCGCGAATTTAATTCCCCTATTAGCCTTTCCCTAATGGTTAGCATTCCCAGGAATGATCAGTTCCGGGCGAGAAATTTACAACGAGCACACCTCATATAATTCAATTATTTAATAATTCCAATTGGCGGAAATTTCGGAATGTCACAACAAGTGCCCCTAAATACTTGTACATAATTTCATGTTCTTCTGAATTGATCAGTGAAAGTTGTGAGCATCATTATAGTTAACATGCAAAAGAGATCTTTCGGTGTTCTTACATGTTAAGAAGGGATGCACTTTTCTGTCCAGGAAGCGTGCCATTCAAACTATTATTTCCGAGAAACCTGAGAAATGAAGCAAAGAGATTTGTAAGCATTAACGAAGAGAACATATTGGAAAGAACACGTATGATTAGCCAAAAGAGGTACATTACAAGTAAGTGAGTGAGCTCGAATTGAAAAGAGAGTCTGGAATCTGTCCTGTTAACTTGTTGAAGCTTAAGTCCCTGATCCAATATCGATGCAACAAGGTTACTACATGAATAAATTGATTAAATAACATATACATGTTTGAATAAAAAATGATGCCTTTGGGAAGATCGAGCTGATTACATGTGAAAAACATGACAATACCCAATGAATATAACATCTTTTCAAATGAAGTCCAGAGAAAAATCGTCAAGGCAAATGCTCCTTTGAAGTACTGTACTATTAATTGGGGCACAAGATGGTCTTTAACCAAAATATGACCAACTAGATAATATCAAGCAAGTACAATTCATTTAGTACCTACAGTTATAAACCATTAATAATGAAACGCCTTGGCATATTTTCAATCAATCAACCAAGAACAATGACTTACAGCTGAGATAAACTCCGGTATCCTGAAAAATCTGATGGGAGTGAATCCGAGATATTATTATTCCTTAGTATCCTAAAAACAATTGGGTAAGCCCATTTCGCTTAAGTGCCAAAAGAGAAAAAAGAAAGGAAAATAAAGTCTGCTACATGCTCCAGAATCGCAATGTCTTACAGAATAGACAGATTCTTCATATTCCTGATGAATTCCAGTGAAGAGTTCACATTAGACACATCACTTATTCTCCTGCATTATATACTCAACTCATTGTCAGTTTGTTCAAGGCTTCGGGTAAGTTAGTTTTTACAAGCATAGAGACAGAAAGTACATGGCTCCACTCACAAGTCTTTCAGAGAGGTTAAATTTGAAAATGTCGAAGGAATCGAACCTTCGAAAGAATTTCCTTGAAGAAACCTATAAACAAAACATATTAAGAAAAAATTGGACAAAATTTATCACATACTGTTTGATGATAACATAATACAGAATTAATGCTATACAATTCGCGAGTTTCAATTTTCCAGAGCCTGCAAACTGTTGTGAAAGGGAGACAGTCATAGTCCTAGGCATCGTTAGATGAAACACACACACACACACACACACACACACATATATATCGCCTTACAGCTGTGTTAGTTGCGACCAATTTCCTATGAATTCTGGTATTTTGCCAGTGAGGTTGTTATCCGATGCCCACCTGCAACCGAAAAAAGTATTTCTCATAAGAAATCATATCACAAAGCTTTTCAAGTTAATAGTTTTTTTCTCACGGAGCATCAAAGGAGGAGTAAAGCTCTTACACTTGATTAAGATTTTTAAGCTTGGAAAATGTTGACGGAATCTCACCACTGACTCCAGAACTAATAATGTAACTGCACGATAAGTGGTTTCCATCAGCCCAGGGGCATTTTATTAATTTAACTCAACTCAAATAACTCGATAGTTTGTCCTTTTGAATAGTTGAAAGCAGAAGTGATGCCAAGAGGGTGTCACGCAACATTTACGCTACATCCATGAAATTTCAGAAGGTCTACACCAAAAGTACACAGCCAAGCATTGCGAAGTCTCTATTAGTTGAAATGTGAACAAGAGGATGACAGTGAAAGTTAAATATGAAGTATAAGGGTTGGGCTATGTGATGATGGGCAGAATGATATTAACAGCCTCATGTTACTGCAAGTCAGTAAGGTTAAAAGAAACTAATCAATTTGAAAGGATGCATGAAAACATTTACTTAGTACGTTTGCCACCTATTTGGACAAAACTAGCCTCTGCCAAACTCCAATACCTGAAAATAATTTGAAAGGAAAATCCATCTTTAAGAATGTTAAGCAGGTACGACTTACAGTTGCTGCAATTTGGACAGATTTCCAAGCTCAGATGGCAGAGAGCCATTGAAGTTATTGGTGCTAAAGGACCTACAGCATTAAACTAGTCGTCAGATCCACTCTTTCTTTTATATCTTTTTGCAAGCCAATTTTCCTTGAAAATTAGTCTGAACATCCAGTGGACCTAATTCAGTTGAATCCTTCGGCTTGACATTATAAATCCTGTTCTGGAACTGTTACTTACAATGACAACAGCTCTGTGAGTAACCCAAGTTGCGGTGGAAGCTCTCCTGACAATGCATTGATGCCCACACTCCTGAAGTAAATCAGCAGAGTAAGCATCCGGAAAGAAAGAAAAATGCTAAAAAAGGAGCAGAGAACTCGTATAAATTTTGAGACTAGAATTGAGTTGTGCTCACAGGTACTGCATGCGAGTTAGGTTGCCAATGGACGGAGACAAGGAACCAGTCAAGAGATTTTGGGCCAAGTTCCTGTATAAAGTTCATAATACTATCAGAACAACGGAAAACTCCGTAAGATCTTGAAAACCTTGGTGTGTAAAATCAATATGGGGCTTCGGCAAATGAGGGCATGTGAGTGTCACGTAGACAGGCTCCAACTGAATGTTGCTTAATTATTAGGCATGACACATGGCACACCATGAAAACTCCAGGGAAATGAGAACTACTGGAAAAGAAAGAAGAAGTGGAATGGGACCAATACATACAGATCGGAGAGGTAAGTCAAGTTCCACAACTCATCAGGGATAGGACCAGCAACGCTCATTGCATAAACCTTGCTGCGACCAAAGAAAAACCACCCCGTCGTGAGATGAGACACACACATGGTGGGCGTGATACTGTCGATACGTACAGCTGTGTAATGTGGCAAGTAGCGGAATTGTTGAAGGAGCAGTCGCATTTGATGAAAGGGTTGTAAGTAGCGAAGGTGGTGGAGTCGATGGCGGCTCCGCTGCATGGCTCTCCGCTTATGTTCCATGTCGTCGTCTGTGGAGTGAGTCCCCATTTTGACCATATCGAGTTCAGAATCGCCACTGCGTTCACATCACCATCATCGACTCACTTGTTTAGCTTCATGCTCAAACTAAATGCAATGAGCATGATTTTTACCTTAAGTAAATGGAGAGTGGTTTAGACAATTAAGTGCAATTAATAATGCAAGTATTCACATGCTGTCCATCCAGTTGAATTGTATAAACGAGGACAGCCGCTTCATATGGAGTAGTCTTTTTACATTTGCCAGGCATATGGTCTAAGGGAATCATTTTTGCTTTCCTGATAGTCAATATTTTAAGAATAAAGATTATACAAGAAGTCATCCAAATAAAAGTGAGTTCCATATGTACTGAATCAACATAAGGAGGTGGAAGAGGAACCAGTGACGTCCTTGCAGTCCCATAACATAATGCTTTCTAGATAATAAAGCGAGGTAATGATAAGTTGGCGAAAGGCTATGAAAAAATATCATCGGAATATTTTAAAGACGAATCTCTGTCTGGACATGAAAGAAGATATACTCGAGAATTGAGGTTCACTTTTGGCATATGAGATGGGAGGTTCATGTGGGGAGGTGGGCTAGTGAGATGACACCTCCCAAAGGAAAGTTGTTTTAATTGTCCTATAGTCTCGATTGGACAATGATTATGCGACCGCACGGTTGTTCTTTCATAAGAGACGGCAATATCTACAAACTTATTTAACCAAGACAACTGGGAAACCTGTTTTCCAAGTTTGCTCGAAAAATTCTCCTGGTGGGAATTGCTGGAAGAAAGCAAATCCTCAAAGTGAGGTTCTTTATTTATTAAAATATATATCGGAATGATATTAAATACCTAAATATAGCGGAATAATTATAAAAAAAAATCCTAAATTTATTGTACGGATCTCAATTCAGTTCTAAACTTTTCAATTTGACCAATTTAGTCCTAAACCTTTGGACGATTTGCCAGTGTAGTTCTTTTGATCAATTTTGGCAGGAAATCGCTAACGTAGACGTTGGACATCTTACGTGGTGCGATCGGCATTGATGTGGACAATTTTTCCAAGTTTTTAATTTTTTTAAAATTTTTTCCTTCTTTTCTTTCCTTTTTCTCTATGGCCATAGGCAAGGGTTGCCCTCGCTGGCCACAGGTGAGCTTGGGCAAGGGGTGGCCGGTGAGGGCTGTGACGTCCTTGCCCATATCTTGTGGCGGCGGCGTTGCGACTCTTGCCTATGCAGTCAGCTGTTGGCCATAGGGAAAAACGAAAATAAAGGAAAAAAAGAAAGAAAAGAAAAGAAAAAAAGAAAGTAAATCATACTTTCGGAAGAAGATGATTTCATGATCAGGAAGGATCCTGACGATCATCCGCTCTCTTAAGAATAACAAATTCATTAAACACGCACGAACGAACACGCAGAGAGAGGAAGAGGGTTTGCTCGTACCTTCAGAAGGGTCAGTCGTAGCTCGAGTCTCGTTCTGAGCACGAGTGACATCTACAAGTAGTATGCACGCTGCTACATGCAAGGCAAAGATCACCCTTGAATTTGCCATAGTTCAACCACACAGAGAGAGTACAGACCAAAAAAAACCAGAGAGAGAGAGAGAGAGAGAGAGAGAGAGAGAGAGAGAGAGAGAGAGAGAGAGAGAGAGAGAGAGAGATTCTTAGAGCTGGAGAGCTACCATGTCAAGTCTGACCAACCTCACTCCCAGATATGTGTATATATGTGTGGATATAGTTTGAAGAGAAAGCCAAGGACAGTAGCTTTGAGATAAAGATCAGAATTAGCCCCTTCTCTTGTTGAAGTATTGTTTTAATCTTTTGACAATGGATCCTAAATACTCTTTCTATTCATATGGTCTCCCTCCACCTATTAACTGAAACATTTTGATTGGACTTTCTAAGATGATATCAAAACAAGAAATCCTGAGTTCAAATCTTTTCAGACATCTATTAGCCTCCCAATTACATATTTTCATACTTAGGCCAAGGTCTAACTTGATAATAGGGTGTGAGGAGGGCCATTGAAGCATTGTCCCATATCGCTTGATAATAGGTTGTAAATACTCTTTTTATTCATGTAGTTTTCCTCTACCTATATATTTAAGCTTTTGAGTTGGAATTTCTAATATCTCTTTGCCTTACTTTCAGTAAAAGATTGAAATATTTGTTACCACCAAAAAAGAAAAAGAAAACCGAATAGTAGTTCTTTTTGCTGGTAAAAATTTCTTCATTGAATTAAAAGCTTCTTCTTGATGCACGAAAGGTTATGGAATTACATAGTGCATCCTCATTGCATATTTCAGGAGCACCATTTGGAAACACTGATAAAGTCAATTTAGGCAATTTCGTCCCGTCATGTAACGTATGAGAATCATTTTGACTTTACCACTTTCTATCTTACCTTACTCTTAGTCTTCCTTATAAAAAGCTGATTGTACATTCAAATTTGGACAAAAAGTCGCTTGCTGTACAAAAAGTATTGCGACTTGCGAGTTGGCTGCTTCCGGAGGCTAACATCATGTGTGGCGTTCAAAGTCTCGTCCTTCGTCGTGATGGCAAACTGTTTCGTTTTGTCAAAATGCATTGCGTGACATTCAATGCATAATAATCAGACTTGTTGACCTGGCATGGTTTGATAGAGGCATGTGCTGATATAGGGGGGAAAAAAGGCAAAGAGAAAGATAAGGGAAGGGGTCTTTTCAATTCCATTTTCTAAGGTCAACATGGACGTCTAGAATTGACGGTTTCATCCATCCAAGTGGTGGCAATACAACATCTACTTTATTCCGAATTAGATGTGAAAGGAGTGAAGATTTTTTTTGAATCTAGAATGGGAGAAGGAAAATAAGGGTACATGCGCATTGAAAATGTTTGAGGTACAACCATAGACACGAGGAAAGACTAACAATGGGGAACTGTCATAGGGAGATTTGCAAATGTCATGACATAATCTACGCAGATAAGAATCTCTTGAATTTTCTCTCATTGATACAGTATTGCGTCTCTCGCCAGAGTTTTTTCTTTTAAAATTGTCTTGACAATTAATCAACGCAAATAATAGTGCAGAATGTCTAGCATGGCCAAACACAAATAAAACCAACCCACGAATCAGAACTGATGCCCTCAAGTATCTTCTGCTTTGACCAACTGTTGTCATCTACCTACTAGAAACCAGGTTTTGGAGGTCTTAGACATTCCCTGCTGTTTCCTGTAAGACTAGTCTAATTAAAGCTAATTTTCATAAAGAGAGTAAATTAGTAATTTTTTTGCTGACTAAAAACAGTAATTAGTGAATTTTTCAAGACCCAGACTCCGTAGAACATTAGAGAAAGTCTTTAAGCAAAGAGTTGTTTGGGTTTTACCACCATAATACAGCCCTCAGTTGCATCAGTGCCAGAGTAACTCTGCTGCCAATAATATCTATAAACAGGCCATTCTGTTTAAATGTATTGCTGTTGTATGCACTCGGACCCGGCCTGAATCTGCAACCCAAGCTCTTTGGTTTCGCTCTTCGAGTACAGTTAAGTTAGTTTCGGATGAAAAAGCAAAACCCCATGAGAAGTTAAATTCAGTAAGAGGCCAACTGCTGCACTTTTAATTCCGTTAGATGCCAGCTGCTGCACATTTAATTCAGTTTAAGATGCCAACTGCTGCCATTGCAGGCTTGTAGCTCAGACAGGAGAAGACGATACTGCCTAGACAAAAACCCATTTTACAAAATATTCATTTATTTCCTTTTTGAAGGTGATTTTTTGGCATACTAGATATAAATTTAAAACAGGAATGGAGACTGATTACTACTAACATAAGTAGGCTGAAGATTAAGAGCTCTATCTTGCATGTGTTCTATGCTTGGAAGATTTTCAGAAAAGAGACATTCCTACAGGAAAAATATTTCCTCAGAAGTCATTTTCCTGAGAAATGTTTTCTTGGAATACAATTTTCTAGTGTTCAGCTAAAATTTGAAAAAGTTTCGAAAAATATTTTCTGGTGTTCGGCGATCGGCAGCGGTGATTAGCAACCGGCGGCGGTCGGCGACAGTGGGCGGCGGTCGGCGACTGGCGGCGGCGAGCGGCATTCGGTGGCAGCGACCGGTGGTGGCGGGCAGCGATGGGCGGCAGGTGGCGATTAGTAACCGGCGGCGGCCGGCAGCGACGATCGACGGCAAGCGGTGACCGGTGGCAGGCAACGACGATTGGCGGCCGGCGGCGGCAGGCGGCGGTGACTGGCGGCAGGCGGCGGTGACCGGCAGCCGGTGACAGCAACCAGCGATCAACTTCCTCTCCCACGGAAAACATTTTCCCTCCCATTGGCAATTTTACCTTCACTTTGGGGGAAAATGATTTCCTCTTTGTGAAAAGAGAAAATCATTTTCCTCAAAACAATGAAGGATTTTGGGGTGGGGAAGGAAAATGTTTTCCCACGGAAAATATTTTCTGCCCCCAAACACCGGAAAATGTTTTCCGGAAAAATATTTTTTCGGAAACGAACGGAGCCTATTTTACGATTCTAAATTGGTAGTTTTCAGATAGAGTAGCACTTTACACTTTCACTGCGATCAAAGGCACCTACTCTATTGACGAACTCTCAGAATTTTTTGTGCGGCAACAACCAATGTATCATCACTTTTACAGAAGCAAACCTGATATATCTCTAATGATAGAAATTATCAGCATCAACCTCATCTAGTGCGTTTGAGTGGAAGAATCCACAAACTGGTACACCAACCACCCCCCGCCTCTTCTATTAGCTTTTTAGCACAATTGACCTGAAATTGCAATTGCACTGTTACCATTTGACAATGACTAATATCAGATTTTAGACAGCTTTTTAGCAATAAATATAGTGACAAGCATACGTGAGACAAAAGGCACTCCTCAGGAATCTCTGGAAATAATAAAGAATGAACCATGAGCCTTAAACCGAATGCGCAAAAACCGATTTCAGCTAGAATTTTGGCTAGGAAATCTCTTCGTAGTTCATAATCCTGAACATCAATGGGAATAAGAGCCGGTTATTGCTTAGTGCGACTCCTCATACACACTTTAAATGGACCTCAGAGTATACAAAAAGCAAGAGAGAAGCATTTATAACTACTTGTCTCAATGATTCCAAATATTGTGGTTGACTTTCAAAAGCGGTCAACGCAGCCTCCTGGAAAGGTGCTGGAGCTGAATTTGTGATTCTGTCCTGTATGTTCTTTATGGCTGATGCGATGGCAGCAGGGGCAATTGCCATCCAATCCACCAGCCTGTCCATCAAAATGCCATTTTTTGAGACAGCTAGAGAGTTTGAGAAGATGCGTGCAGTTTCTATGAGAGGAAGTCATTTGAGTAGAAGATATCTAAAAAAAGAACAGTATATTTACAAAATGACTTAAAAGATTTTAGGTGTTCTTGGGTGGAAGCTTTGTCCAACAATTGATGTTTGCATCGCAACAAGGACAATGATACTGGGAGATCACCTGTAACACTGGATGTTTTTGACGGCGAAGTAATTATTGTCCTCTCCAGCATTCCTTGAAGAGAGGCGAGAGATATGTGTTTTGTCTTGTCATATGTTACGTGTTCATACACCTGAAAACATTTGGTGTTTTATACTCATTCAACCGTCGGATGTCGAACTCCTCCGTGTAAAAGCACTTTGGGGACCATGATTCGACTGGAAAGGAATCTCGAGACAATAAAAAATGAAATAGACTAAAACAAACTAAGGGGAGAGAGGGAGTATTAAAATATATCTCGAGTTTGAGTCGATAATATAAAATCTGAAGTTACATGAGAGATTTTTTACTTGAGATATTTAGTCTTTATCTAATGGATACCTAAATTAATAAAGTAAAAGGAAAAGAAAAGGGCGCACAACTCATCCAAGAAAAATAGTAAAGGGAATAAATGTAGTCAGAGTTGGATTCGGCAAGAGGCTTCCCAACTTGTATATATATTGCTTGGATCATTAGTTTGTCTTAATGCGATAGTTGATGTGCAAAGTGGACTTCTTCGTGAGTTACGTGCGTTGCATTCAATTGCATCGCTAATTGCATCTTGGTTTGTGTTTGATAGCTGATTAAATCTTGTGGTAAAATTTATATAATTCCTTTGTGAGATAGAGAGATTATTTCGTGAGAAATTATGAGGCTAAACACTCTGAGAATTATATGGTGTAATTAGGGGCTAAGAAATACTTAGAGTATTTGAGTGACTTGAATATGATTGTAATCTCTATTGTATTGCTTAATCTATAGTTGAATTATTTATTGCTTTTCCCATGCACGTAAGTCGCATTGATCAAATCACATAAATGTGGTGTTCGATTTATTTTTCTTGTTTTGTCTATTTTATTATTCGATCGCTTGTTTCCGCAATAATTTGTATTAGAATTAGGCTTGGTTGAGTTGAATTGAATCGATGGCGACAAAAGAAGGAAAAGTGAGAATCATACATATGATGGGAAGGATTTTGATTTCTAGAATGCAGATGAAGGATTATCTGAACCAAAGGAAACTACACTCAACTCAATATGGGCAGTAACTAGAGTCGATTAAACAAGCTAAATGGGAATTGCTGGATAGACAAGCGTAGAGTATTATTCAGCTAACGTTGATTCATAACGTCGCGTTTAATATCATGAAAGAGAAAACCACTACAGGTTTGATGAAGGTCATGTTAGACATGTACAAGAAGCCTTCTGCGATTAATAATGGCTACTTAATGCAACGCTTGTTTAACTTGAAGATGGGTGAAGGTGCATAAGTTGCTAATCATATCAATGAATTTAATGTGGTCATTAGTCCGTTGAGTTCAGTTAAGATTGACTTCGAAATGAGGTGCATCCTTTGATTATGATATCCTTATTACCTGATAATTGGAATACTACTTTTACTGTCATAGTAATTCCTCTAGGTCAACAAGCTTGACATTTGATGAGGTTTGCGATTTGATTTTAAGCAAGGACATCCGTAGGAGAGAATCTAGTGAACTTGTAGTTGTTGCTTTAGTAGGTGAAAGTAGAGGAAAAGCTAGTATTCGTGTTAGCAAGAGTAGTATAAACATGAACAAACGGAGTCAGTTTATGACTGGTAGTGCAATCTGTTGGAGTTGTCATAAGAGGGGCATCTTAGAAAGGAATGCCTTAAGCTGAAGATTGAGAATGGTAAAGCAAGTAAAGTTGAGTAGCAGATGATGTTGCAGCTATAGTTGATAGTAATTCGGATAGTTCTGATTATGTCTTATATATTATAGAGGATTCGTCGTTTGACCGATGGATTATTAATTCTAATTTTTTATTTCATGCTACACCAAATAGGACTAGGTGAACTACTTCTCAGTGCATAAATAGTAGTAAAGTGAAGTTGGGGAACAATGCTGAGTGCGATGTGGGTGTTGACGATGTTAAAATCATAATGCATGATAGTATCGTGAGAATATTGATCGGAGTGAGGCATGTTATAGAGTTGAAGAAGAACCTAATTTCCTTGAGTATCTTGGATTTAGCTAGGGGTTGGTATTTCTCAAAATGTGGAATTCTGAAGGTTCTTCGAGGTGCCTTGGTAATAATGAGAGGAATCACGCATAGTGGCCTATATGAGCTTCAAGATGGGACAGTGATAGAATTCGCTATGGAGACGTTGGATGCGTCTATTCGAGAGTTTGAATTGTGGCACATGCTTTTGGAGCACATTAACGAGAGAAGCCTGAAAATTATAATTGAAATGAATCTCCTTTGTGAATATGTGGCTGACAAATTGAATTTATGCAGGTGCTGTAATTGATATCAATGGCAGAAAGTGCAGTTCAGTACAGCTGTAAACCACGGATATTGTAGAGTTAACTCACTTGGATATTCGTAGGCTATCCAGTTTCCTTCAAGGAATAGTGCTAGATTTATACTAACAGTTGTGGATGACTACTCGAGGAAGACCTAATTGTTTGTGTTGAGGTACAAGTTTGATGTTGTAGTCAGGATCAAGCAGTTAAGAACTTTGATCGAAAAGGAGACTGATAAGAAGATCAAGTATGTGCAGACTGACAATAGCATGGAGTTTTGCTCGGAGCTATTAAATGAATTCTATATGAAAGAAGGCATAGTGAAACCCCGCACTATTACTAGTGAACCATAACATTTTGCAGAGTTGATGAATAGAATGTTACTAGATATGATCCATAAAATGCTCTCTAATGCTGTTATGGCTAGGAGAATTCTGGCGGATGTACTTAGTACAACAAGCTACCTGGTGAATAAAACCCTATTGACTGCGATTGGATGTTGGACTCCATTCATGTTGCTAATTGTTTTGTTCTTAGAGTGTTTGGTTGCCCATGTTATGCTTGAGTGAGTGATGTTCAACTCAATGGGAGGGCAAGAAAGTGCATATTCCTAGGTTATACACAAGGTGAGCGAGGCTATCGGTTGTGGTGCTCGAAATTAAACTCATCCATTGTTAGCAAAGAAGTTACATTTAATGAGTCTCAAATACTTCTAGGTAAGAATTTTATTGGTAGTGCTCAAACGGATCTGTCGCGACCTAAAAAAATCGGGTTTTCCGATCTTAGGTTAATGGATTACTAGATCAATTAAATTAACTAACCTAGCTCGAGTTCTCCAAAACTCTACCAATTCGCAACTTAGGTCCAATTGTGAGCATGCAAATATTTTCAATGGGAGTCGCCACTAATCATTTAGGGTAGGTTGATTAGAAACCTAAATAAAATAGCGGGAGTACTATTTTATTTCTGCGAACCAGAAATTTTGAATTCGGCATTTAGGGTAGGTTGATTAGAAACCTAAATAAAATAGCGGGAGTACTATTTTATTTTTGCGAACCAGAAATTTTGAATTCGGGGATTTGGTTACGCTAGATTCCCTAAGGCCCTCTCGGTACCAATTTTCAGGAAAAATACCCAATTTGACAATTTTGATAAATCTTGAGTTAGAGTTCAAAGGTGCAGAAATTTTCTCTCTCTTTTTTTTTAATTATTTTTTACTTATTTAAATGAAAACTAACCTATATGTAATGACGTGCAAAAATTGACATGCGATTAATGTAACCTAGCATGCAAACTATATGTCATGCAACGACGTGACCTATTTCTAATGACAGGCATATTATTTTTTGTTTCGGAATTAAAAATGCTAATTATCTAAACATGCAATTTTAAACTAAAGAAATTAACCTATTCTAGAGTAATCTTTTTGGTATTTTTTTTAATCGAAATTCGAAATTTAAAAACAAATAAAAAAAATAACCGCTAAATCTTTCGAATTAAGTTTCGATCTGAGGCCCGACAGATCGATCCTAAAATTCGAAATTCCAGCTATGGAAATAACTCCATCTAAAGCCTGATAGATAGATTTATTTTCACGTGTGCGGTTGCGGATTAGGAAATTTTCCTAATCGATCACATCTTGAAAAGATTTTGATATCTCAAATATCTTGGATATATTCAAAAGATTTTGAAAATTCTGATTTCCATCCAAATTTGATAAGTAATAGATATCCAAAAATGTCAGAAAAAGGGAAATAAAATCCTAATTGGAATATGCTTATTACTCGAATATGCAAAATGAGATATCAATAAGCACAAATTAGGCAACAAAATATTCAAACCAAATCAGGACAAGATATTTACCTGAATGCGTAAATAATTTTCCAAATTTGAATCGCGTGGATCGGAATTGCGGATTGGGTGATCAGCGGTGCGTCGGGACTAGCGGCGGTGCGGCGTCGAGAACGATGGTGCTTGCGGTGGATCACGAGCAACAGCTAGGGATGCCGAGGGATTGCGATACACACCAAAGCGGCTGCTGGTGTCCTCCAGCGCAACTAGAGCCACTGGATCGTCAACGCAGGGGGAGAGAACGCTTGAAGCTTGCTGATCTGGAGTTTTGACAGTTTTGGTTCTCGTTAAGAACGTCTGGAAATCACTGGACCGAGCACTTCACTGGGCAAGAGCTGTCGTTGATGCGGCTGCTAGGACGGTGACGAGCAAGAGCAAAGGCACTGACGTAGTGCAGCAGCGACTCGGTCAGACAGGAGTGTTGGTGGACTGTGAGGCTTCGTCCGTTTCCCTTAGAGAGAAAGAAGAACTCCCCACCTTTTTGTCCTTTTCCTTTTGGCTTTTCTCCTTCCTCTCAATGTCAGAACGTAGACCTTTCTTCTTCTCTTCTCTCTTTCGCTTTTTCGTTCTCTCCTGTCTCTGACTTTTCTTTGTGTTTCTTTGGATGGCCCTTTTCTGTACTGGATCAACGAAACACTGGCAATCTGGTATGCTGTAGCAATGTCGCCTGATTGATGAGACGGTGGAACCGGTATGGTGTGGGCCGCGAGGGGTAGCAAGTGGAGCAACAGATCAGCGACTTCGTTGGCAAAGACGTCAACAAAGTTAGATGCGGGGCTGCTGCTTCGTGATTCAGCAAGGCTCGTCGCGGCAAGGGCAGCAGGCGGGGACTTGAAGCAGCAACAACAGATGGCAGCAGGGTCGTTGTCGCGGAGGGTGAAGCTCGACGGGATGTGCTCGCTCTCTTAACTCACCAATGACTCTCTTTCTGGCTGTGTATCAAATTGTGTGCCCCCTTGTTGACCAAAACCTCCCACTGTATGGCCCCTCTTCTCACGATTTTTCTTTCATTGGTCTCACCTCTGTGTTTTTTTTTTAATCCTTCAAAATCCTCCCCTCTGTCCAGAACGTGGAGGCCTTTTATTCTCCACTTTGACTCTCGCCAGTTGAGCCTTCCCCGGAAAGAATCGAAAACAGTCCCTCTAGAAATCTGATTTCTCCTTTTTATTCTTTCCAATTCTTCTTTGACTTTTCTTTCCCTCAATTGTTTATGAAGCCCCCTATACTCTCGTATCTTCAATCTCTATGGCTTCGCACGATCTTTCTTCTCCAAAAGTGGCGAGGAATATCCTTCGTGTATATTTTCCTCTTGCACCAAAGATTCCAAGAAAATAAAAATCGGCCGATACCTTTCCTCTTTGGTATATCGTGACACCCGAGATTTTCAAATTTCCAAAAGATATATTGCCGATTACTTTCCATAGATTAAAGATAGGCAAAATATATCGATTTCGATTATGGGCTTAATTCAATTTAGCTCAAAACCATTTGCTCAAATCCATCTGCCGTCGGTCCGATAAATGTGCAAATTATATGGGCCTAATTAACTATGGAATGCTCCTAATATCTATATGCAATTTAACTAAATAATTTTTTCTCTAGGGACCGAGATCGATCCCTAATTTTTATGCAATTAAGCACTAAATGATGTGCTGAAATTTAGGTGTCAACAGGATCTAGACTGTGTTCAGCTTGAGGTGGAGTTGCAATTAGAAACTCTTAAGATAGTGGATATTAGTAGGGTAATTGACACAGATGGTGGTTATAGTGAAGTAGAGCCTGTAGAGCCAACAGTTGCTATAACTACTGAGTTTGACAAGGTACGTATTCAATCTCCTGACAAGTATTGATGCAACGATGGTTTTGCTTGATTTG
Source organism: Syzygium grande (assembly GCA_024733475.1). Taxonomy (NCBI): domain Eukaryota; kingdom Viridiplantae; phylum Streptophyta; class Magnoliopsida; order Myrtales; family Myrtaceae; genus Syzygium; species Syzygium grande. The sequence goes on from JAMXDD010000006.1 coordinate 43,054,891, forward strand.
TGGTTGATGAGGTTGTGTCAGAAAATCATTGTGGAGTAATTAAAGATGTATGTGGAGTCGGTGTTCTGATGAGGTCCATGGTTATTGTGACATTTCGAATTTCGACCCATTTTTGGGATTTATAAAACGCGTGATTTGTCAGTGTGCTTATAGTAAAATCTCGCCCGAGAACTGATCACTCTCGGTTGTTATTTTAAATTAGAGATTTCGCTAGAATCGCACTCGATCGAATTTTTATCGTTATTTAGACCCCAAACTTGGCAGTCGATTTTTGGGAATTTCAGGACGAAATAAATTGGACGGTGTAAATATTAATGTGGCCAGTATCGAGATTGTCAGGATTAATGAAAAAATGGGAGTATTTGACCAGGTGCGAATTTGGACTAGTAGACCTCCCTTGTTATAATTTGGTTTAATTAATTTGGCCTTTATCCCTTTTTATGTGCGAGGCCTATTTAGGATCAGTAGATAATTTTCGGTTTTGAATTTGGGCCACCGGGTCGCGTTTAACATTTGAATGTTTAAATCATTTCCTATTCTAATCACTCTCTCTCTCCCCGTCGCGTCTCTCTCTCTCTCTCTCTCTCTCTCTCTCTCTCTCTCTCTTCCTCCCTCTGCTTTTCTTTTTTTTTTAGCCGTGCACGTTTCCCCCCTACCCGGTCACGTCTCCCCCCTACATGCATGTCAGTCCCCTGCCACTTCTCTCTCTCTCCTCTTTCTCTTTCTTTTCTCTTCCCTCTCTCTTCTCTTCTCCTTCTTCTTCATTGGCTTTCCCCTACCCCTCCGACTGGTTCCGCCTCGCACCTGCTCCCACGCGGCCAGCCTCCACCCTACCACTTGCCGCGCAACAACTGGCCGCCGTGCACCTTCCGCAGCCACCGTTCGGCCGCCGCCCCCGTCCTGTTGCCACCGTCTCAACCGCCTCTCTCCCTCTCCTCCCCTCCTCTGTTTTGCTCCGCCAGCCACTGTTCGCGCCGGAATAGTCGCGCCGCCGAAGCTGCTAACCTCAGGTCGTTACACGGCGCCCCTTGGCACCACCCCAGCCACCGTCCACCTCCCTCACCTCTGTTTCGCCGCCCCACAGTAGCCGTTCCAGGCGGGAGAGAGGAGCATCGCCGGTCTTCGCCGCCGCCGGTGCCGCGCCGCCGGTGCCGCGCCGCCGGTGCCGCGCCGCCGTCCTCCGCTTGCATGTCGCCCTTGCCGACCGCCTCACCCTTGCCGTTCCCCTCTCCACCGTCCACAGCCCCCTCCCACAGCAGCTCCCCTATTTTGGCTGAGGAGATCGTGAGTCCCGCCGGCGCCGTCGTGACCGCTGGCTTGCCCCCGGAGCGCCGCCATCGATTCTCACCGCTTGTCGGTAATCGACCACCCGCTCCCGTCACCTTAAGACAATTTTAGGCGAGTAAAAATCCCTAAACCCCGAATTAGCCTAATTGTGCAATTTAGGGATAAATTTTAGGGTTAATTAAGCTAATTTGTGGTCTAATTGAGTGTGTATGTATGTGGGCTGATTAGAGGACTTAATTGGGACTTAATAAGGTTGTTTAGGTGTGATTTAGTGACCAATTGAGGGCTGTTCTGGTACTGTTCATACCAGAACCGAAAATGCATTGTTTTGCCCAAGGTGAAATTAATTGGTTTAATGTAGTGATTGCTTAAATCGGGTAATTCTTTGGCTAATTGGGGCTTGATTGAATTCGATTGGGTGATGCCACATCCGTGGGACAAATGACTAAAATTGATTTGTCATGGCGGGCCCTAATTATATTGAGTTTCATTGCGTTAAGTATGTGCAATGGGTGCCGTGTTTAGATGAACTAGATCTGAATGAATTGGGCGTGCCGATAATGTCTTGAATTGGTCGAATGGTGAATAATCTTACTTGGCACATGTTGGCATTAATGATTAACTTGGGTCCCCTGGCTTGTGATTCGCGTATCATGTTGAGGTACGACTGAAATTGGGTGCAGTGATGTACATGTCTGACATCTTTCAAATTGTGGGCCTTCGGATCGTTTTAAAATGTGGCCTTCGGGTCGGGCCTTCAGGTCGAAACAAAATGTGGCCTTCGGGTCGGGCCTCCGGGTCGAAATAAATTGTGGCCTTTGGGTCGGGCCTCCGGGTCGGAATAAATGATGGCCTTCGGGTCGAGCCTTCGGTTCGGAATAAATTGTGGCCTTAGGGTCGGTTTACCTGTTATTGACCTTAGGGTCGTGGCCTTCGGGTTGATGTAATGGCATATGATTTATATGGTATTAAAAGTTTAACCTGTAGGGCGGGGTATTGAATTGGGCTATGGGCCTGGGTGAATTTATATTGATTGGTATACTGGTTCATTGAATTATGTATTTTATTTACCCTCTGGAGGTGCATTTTAGCCTAGCTTGGAATTAGTAATTTTATGCTTGCTAAGTTTTCTCACGGTTGTGGTAAAACCGAATTTTCAGACCCTCGTCCGTAAGATGCCAAGGAAAGCCCCTCTTTTTGGATTCCCGCATCGAATCGAGCGGTCATCTAGTGTGCACCCCTGCGGGGATGGAACGGCGTATGTTAGATACTATTCGGTTTTATTTGTAAATGTGGGAGAGGACTACAGCCACACCCAAGAGTATGTAGCCTGGTGTCATCGGGGAGCAAATGGCGTGATAGGACCCCCGATTAGAACCTTTGACATTCCAGTGGACGTAAACGGCGTTATGATTCCTCAGATGGCGAGTGGTGAAGCATCGGACCCTCCACCTTCCCTCAGCGTGAGTTTTCAGGATGAGACTGTGGATGGACCGGCAGTATGGATGAGGAGGAGGGAGAGCAGCAAGTCATAGCCATAGATATAGATTCGATGGACGACGAAGAGTTTGATCTTGAGGCAATGGACGTGGATATTGATGCAGTCGGAGAAGTTGCTGAGGTTGGATCGGACGAGGAGATAGGAACTGAGGAAGATGAGGAGTTAGGTCTTTACCTAGATCTAGAGTTAGAACTCAACTCAGAGAATGAGAGGATAATGGCAAAGGCCATGGATTCAGAGGAGTCTGAGGTTCAAGAGGATTCTTCCGAGGAGTCTTCAGAGTCATCCGATCCAGACTGGGAGCCTTAGATTAGGTCTCAGTATTAGGAGTAGTGGCTAATCCCTTTTTGACGGTAGCCCTCTTCCTGATAGATAGCTTGATACCCCTAGGCCACCGATCCCTTTTTGCTTCGTGGCCCTTTTGATGTACCTTTTTGTTTTATAAGGGAAAAGTGTATTTAAGTTTGTAAAGAATGTATATTTTGGTTTAATAGATCGTAATTTGTTATCGCTTGCTATTCATGGTTGCTTTTAAAATGTCTGGATGTGTGTGTATATATATATATATATATATATATATATATATTATATACGTCGTTTCTGCATGTGCCTGTTTTCTCTGATTTGGGTTTTCGGGTCTCTGTGACGCAATCCTGGGAGCGTCGCACTCTTTTCGACCTATACGCGGATGTTCATGTCTCGAGGGGTACGGGGCGTGACAGTTATGGCGATGTTCAAACGAAACTTGGACTTAGAAGATGTTTGTGGCGATTGAGCTTATGAAGGTCTGTGGTAGAATAGCAGTGAAGATCGAATTCCAATGAAACGATTGTGACTTGGCTCAAACGTCAAACCACGGTGGAGATTATTAAAATATGTCTCGAGTTTGAGCCCATAAATGAAATTCTGAAGTTACATGGGAGATTTCCTTCTTGAGATATTTGGTCATTATCCAATTGATATCTAAAATAGGAAATTAAAAGAAAAGGAAAGGGTCACACAACTCGTCCAAGCAAAAATAGGAAAGGGAATATATGGAAGTCAGAGTTGGATTCTGCAAGGGGCTTTACAACTTGTTTATATATTTGCTTGGATCATTAGTTTGTCTTTATGCAATAGTTGATATGCAACGTCTTTTTCGTAATTTATGCGTGTTGCACTCAATTGCATCGCTAATTGCAACCTTGTGAGTGCTTGATAGTTGATTAAATCTTGTGGTAATATTTATACAATTCTTTTATGAGATTGAGAGATTATTTTATGAGGAACTATAGGGCCAAATACTGTATCAGTTATTGGGTGTAATTGAAGACTGTCAAATACTAAAAATGTTTGAGTGACTTGAGTGTGATTGTAATCTTCGCTGTGTTGCTTGATCTATAATGAAATTCTTTATTTCTTTCCCCCGTAGACATAGATCACATCGACCAAATCACGTAACTCTAGTGTCCGATTTGTTTTTCTTGTTCTATCTATTTAATTATTTGATCGCTTGCTTCCATAACAAGGAGCAACGGGTTGATGATGCATCTTATGAAGTAATGTTGATTGCATATAATCTCAACGCAATGAATTGCACTATGTTGATGAAATTTATGCTGAGAAATATTTTATATGTTCATGCATGTGTCACAGGTCGATCGATTAACAACAATCCCACACCCGTGCAGCCTTAGAGTCACTCCTAAGTTAGCCTTACACACACTCAAATTCACAAAAATGGAGAGGAATATGAGTAGTAGTTGCATTTCTTGCAAATTCGCATGTGCAAATGAAGGGACAGGGTCCTTTATATATACAAGTGCAGGTTTAATATGATCTATTGATCCCCTCATGACCCAACGGTGGTGTTTGAACCAATACAATTATTACATAGCTACTCAAGAAGTTGCAAAGGCTCTAGGGGCGTGGGGAAGCTCAAGGGATGCCTGCCAAGGGAAGCTGCAGGGTTGTGTGTCAAAGACAACTGAAGGGTCATGGATAATGTTCGCGCCGAGTCATGGATGGGCCACGTCCCATGCTCTAATGGGCCATGTCCCATGCACGTAAGGGCTACGTCCTATGCATGTAATGGGCCATTTCTCATTTACGGACGGGCTCGAAACCCTTCTCTCCCTTGGGCCGTGTCATTTTCCCCCACCTAATTGGGTGACGCCCTCGTTGCTTCTTCGATGTGAAATGCGTCAATGTGCTTTCGAAATTACCAAAGAGTTTCGGAGGATTTTCAGCTTGCTTCACTCTTCGAAAGACTTTTCCAGCGGACCAAGTTTTCTCGCCTCGGCACTCGATACTTCTTCCGTATGATCCGATTGGCCATGATACCCTTAATGTCTCGATCATACGAGATTTTTGCCTCAAGTGGTGCCTGCTACAATTGCCCTCGGTCCAAGTCTTCCTCATATATATGGAAAGGCTTAAGCATACTTATATAGAACACCAGGTGTAACTTGAGCTTTGGTGGCAAATCCAGCTTGTATGCAATCCTCCCAACTTGTTTGAGCACTCGAAAGGTTCCCTCGTAGCAATGGGTAGAGGTGTCAAAATGGGTCTTAAACCCATATATGACCCATTTAAAAATAAATGGGTCATATATGGGTCACTTTAATTTTAAAGAGTTAAGCTTAAATGTGTTTTAAATTTTAAAGCGTAAAGATAAATGGGTCTAAATGGGTTGAGTTTGGAACTCATGTCTAACCCACCTACTAGACCCATCCACATACTCTCTCCTTTTTACAAAAATGTTTAAAAAAAAATAGAAATTTAATTATTTTTATTTTTTCTCTTTTTCTTTTATTTTTTATTTTCTCTTTTTCTTTTTCTTTTTTTTTTATTCTGGCCGGTGGTCGGCCACGGCGATTGGCCACTGGGGTGGGACGACCTCGCCGGAGGCCGGCGAAGCTCGAGCTCGCCGGCCTTGGGCGAGGCTCGAGACTTGCCAATCTGGCGAGCCTTGAGCTCGCCTGATTCGGGCGACCTCGAGGCTCGCTCGATCCCGACGAGGCTCCAACCTCGCCGATTTGGCGAGACTCGAGCTCTCCCGAGGCTGGTGAGGTCAAGCTCGCCCGAGGCTGGCGAGCTCGAGTCTCGCCAGATTGGCGAGGCTAGAGCCTCGCCTAAGGCTAGAAGGCCTCGGCCTCGCCAAATCAGCGAGAACAAGCTTCGCTGGCCTCCGGCGAGTTGGTGACCGGCGATTGGCCAAAAATGAAGGAAAAATAAAAATAAAAAATAATTAAAAATTCGATTAAAAAATAAAAAAAATAATTTTTTTTATTTTCTTGGATAATGACTTTATGGAAAATATTTTCTAGAAATTTCGCATTTTTCATAAAACAAACAGAACCTCAATTTTTAAAAAAATTATAAAATTTTTTCACTAGCTTTATATTGTATAAAATGTTTTAGCAGTATAATTTAAAAAAAAAATCATAAGAAACAAGTATTCGTAGATTAGGTTAAATATAAAAGTATTTTAGCAATATGGGTCGGGTCAGTTATGGGTTGGGTATGGGTCGGCTCGGGTATGGGTCGAGATATTTACACTATGAATAAATGGCTCATAAATGGGTTAATTGGTCAATTTGAGTCGGACCATTTATGACCTGATCCAAACCCGACCCGACCCACCCATTTAATAGGTCTAATGACGGATCAAGCCTTTGTGCATGTCCCTGTATCGAAGGACCGCGTGTAGCTTGGCCAACACTAGGTCCCCGACCTGGAATTCTACGGGCCGTTGCTTCTTGTTGGCCCATTACTTCATGCATTTGGAGGCCTTGTGTAGGCATGCCCGTGCCAAGTCCGCTTGCTCATGCCACTCTTTGGCGAATTTGTAAGCAGATGGGCTATTCCCTTGAAAGCCCGATGCAACCGTGTTCGGAGTGAGTGGCTGTTGCCTTGTCACGATCTCGAATGGGCTTTGGTTTGTGGACTCGCTCCGCTGTAAGTTGTACGAGAACTGAGCTACATCGATCAGTCTCGCACCAATTTACTTGTTTTGTGCTCACATAATGTTGGAGATATATCTCGATAAGTGCATTCACCCTTTCTGTCTGTCCATCAGTTTGGAGATGCAAATTTGTAGAGAAGTTGAGGTTCGACCCCAACAACTTAAAGAGCTCGGTCCAAAATCGCCCAGTGAACCGAGGATAGCGATTGCTCACGATTGTCCGTGGGACTCCCCAGTATTTGATGATGTGCTTGACAAATAGCTTGGCGGCCTGCTCGGCCGGACAATCCTTTGTTGCGGGTACGAACGTCGCGTACTTGGAGAATCGGTCCACTATGACCATGAGGGTCCAACATCCTTCGAACTTGGGCAAATTCACAATGAAATCTATGGAGACACTCTCCCATGGACATTTCGGGATGGGAAGTGGCTTAAGGAGCCCCGACGGCAAACGTTGCTCGATCTTATCTTGTTGGCACATGAGGCATGTTTTTACATATGCCTCGACATCGTCCCGCAAGTGAGGCCAGTAGTACTGGTCCTCAACAAGAGTCATGGTGCGGTGAATTCCCGGATGTCCCGCCCATTTGGAATCGTGGCACTCTTGCAGCACCTCCTTCCTTAATTTCCGGTAGAGTGGCATATATAGTCGCCGTTCCTTGGTGTAGAGAAGATAGTCCTCCCACCAGAATTGCTTGGTTTTGCTTTCCTGCGCGTACTCAAGGAGTTGCTGAGCCGTTGGATCGTGCTTGAGCCGCTCCTTGATATGGTCGATCTATGGGCAGTTAGGTTAACTTATGATGTTGGCCAACTCTGTCTTTCAACTCAAGGCATCGGTTACTGAATTGGCCTTTATGGGTTTATACTCCATCACATAATCAAACTCAGCCAGGAAATCCTGCCACTGAATTTGTTTTGGACTCAGCTTGTTTTGAGCCTGAAAGTAGCTCGTGGCCACGTTATCCGTCCGAGCGACGAACTTCGATTCTAGGAGATAGTACCTCCACATATGAAGGCAGTGCACCACATCGGTCATTTCCTTTTCTAAGACCGTGTAATGTCACTCGGTCTCATTCAGCTTTTGAGACTCGAACACCACCGGGTGTCTATCCTGCATGAGAACATCACCTATCACAAAATCGGAAACGTCAATCTCTACCTCATAAGGCTTGGCATGATCGGGCAGCACAAGCACTGGCACCTCGGTCATGGCCCGCTTCAGTCGATCGGACGCTTCTTGGCATTGATTTGTCCACTCCCACAACCTTTCTTTCTTCAACATGTTCGTGAGTGGCACAATGATGCTTGAATATCCCCCGAATGAAGTATTGATAGTAATTTGTAAGGCCGAGAAACGACTTTAGCTCAGTTACCTTGGTTGGGGGCTCCCATTTGACAATGGTACGGATTTTGGCCATGTTCATCCATACATGTCCGTTCCCAACGAGATGCCTTAAGAACGGTACCACTTGTTGGGCAAAGGCACACTTCTTGTGTTTAACGAACAGGTCATTCTCACACAAGACCTGGAAGACTTGTCTCAGGTGCTCGATATGCTCGAGTGTCCAGCTATAAACAACATTGTCGTCAAGGTAAACCACAACAAACCGATCAAGGAATGGGTGGAATACCTCATTCATTAAAGTACAGAATGTGGCCAGCGCATTGGTCAAGCCAAATGGCATGACAAGGAACTCATATGATCCGTATTGTGTTACGCATGCGGTCTTTGGCTTGTCCCTTTCGACGATCCATACTTACTAGTAACTCGATCGAAGATCAAGCTTGGTAAACCAACAAGCTTCCCCAAGCTGATCGAACAAGTCTGCAATGAGGGGGATCGAGTACTTGTTCTTTATGGTGAGCTTGTTCAACGCCCGGTAATCGATGCACATATGAAGGGACCCGTCATGCTTCTTTTGAAATAATACCGGAGTGCCAAATGGAGCTTTGGACGGCTGAATGTACCCCACATCAAGCAGCTCCTTGAGTTGCGTTCGTAATTCCTCTAACTCAGGTAGGGCCATGCGATAGGGTGCTATGGTTGGTGATCGAGCATCGGGCACCAGCTCGATCTTATGATCGACCTCTCTTCGAGGCGACAGCTTCTTGGGCAGCTCGGGCGGCATCACATCTTGGAATGAATCAAGAACGCGGGCCAGCTCGGTTGGGACTTCACTCTTCTTGTCCTTGCCCTTGTCATCCTCAACCTTCAAGGTTGCCAAGAAGGTCACCTCGCCCTTATTTGCTCCCTTCTTAAGCTACATGACCGAGAGCATCTTTCGATCGTGTCCTGACTTGCGGTGGATCGGGACCACGCATTGGCATATCATGTCCATAATACATATATAATCTGCAAAGAGCATTATGCCCACATTTATACGATCAAGTAATTCTAAACTCAGCACAAGATCATAATCATCAGGGGGATTACCTCGATGTCTTCCTTGCTAGTCCATGGACCAAGATGAAGCTCTATGTCCCTAGCCATGTCGCTAGTTGGGACTTCTTTGGAGTTCACTGTTTTGAGCCACCCGGCTCCTCCCTTCTCAACCTGAAGATTTAGCTTCTTCTCAGCCTCTTGGGATATGAAGAGGTCGGATGCATTAGTATCTACGAGCACACTTGTAACAGCCTGAATTTCGATGTAATTTCGGGATCAATAAAATTGACAATATTTCGCATTTCATTTTAGTAAGTCTCGCCCAGAGCTGATTACTCGAGAGATACTAACTAATGAGGTATGGCTAACTAGGAAGATGGTACGTGGACCAGGGACTCGATCCAGAATCGAACCCCGATCTCGAGAAATGATGGGGGAATATTTTGAGCCAATGCCGGCCGATCTTAGGAAAAGTGACGGATTTGGTTTGGCCAAGGCCAACGATGTACCATCGGATTGCAGGTGATTCTGCAAATCCGAAAGTGCACGTGGCCAACTAGTCTCGAACTTGTACCGAACGATCGTGACCTTTAGAACTAGCGATAATTCCTCTCATTCTCTAAGTAATCGAAACCATCATAACTTGGATAACCCTAGGTCGATACGCGTAACCCTAAACAGTCGCCTGTTAGTGAGAGGCTTTAAAATTTGAAGTCTAGCGAGTTTTGGTCACGAAATTGGACCCGAATTTTAGTGTCGATATTTGAAGGCTTGAAAGATTATTTTCACGATTTTGACATCATATTATGCTGGCCACATATGTTTGGGGTAAGTACAGTCGAAAAATGGAATTTCAACCCGGAACTCAGAAATCACGGTTTTGCCCCTATGGGCATCGAGGCTGGATTCGGAGGCCGTTTGAGGTTATTTTTCGCGGCCAAGGTCATTTTGGGGTGGTCACGCACATTTAGAGTAGTTTTGGCCAAAAATTGGAATTCCAACAAAAATTAGATAAATAATATTATTTTATTCTTGAAACTTTGCAGTCGATTTTCGAGGGCTTAGAAAGTGAATTTCACGATTCCGATGCCATATTATGTTAGCCACGCACATATGGAACACATATGTGTGAAAATTGGAATTTTGTCCCGGGACCGGAAAATTGACCATTTTACCCCTAGGCTAATTTTCGGTCCGAATTTTTTGGGATATTTTTGGGATAATTACCAGAGGTTATCAGCTCAATTATTGGGGCTAAAGACCTTTTTTCCCCTTAATTTTTGGATAGGATTGAATTAAAACCGTTGGATTAGGGGTATTTTGGTCAAACGGCTCGGATCGGCGACACGTGGCGCTTTGGACTGATATTTTTGACCAAGATCAGACCTCTTTCTCTCTCCTCTCCCTCTCATTCGGCTGAACCATCCCAGAACAGCCTCTTCTCTCTCATTTTTCTCTCATTTTTCTCTTTTGGCAAGCTTCGCCGGAGCTCGTTGCCGGCCACAGGAGCGCCGCCGCCGGCCGTCGTGCCTTATCGTCGACCACCACAGCCCCCAGCCTTAGTCTAGCCCTTGTCCGACTCTCTCTCTCTCTCCCTTTCCTTCTCTTTTTCTCTCTTTTTCTCTCCTGGGTTAGCACCGTCGCCACGTTGGAGCCTTACCGGAGCTTTGCCAGAGCTCGGATCGCCGTTCCGTCGCAACCCAGCCGTCCAGCCTCACCATATGATGCCGACCGTCACTGTCCGTACAGTCGGTACTGTAGCGTCCGTACGTCGCCGTCCATACGATCGCGTGCCCGTCGCCGTCGTCTCGATGGCCATCGTTCTCCCGCAGTCCATACAGTGTCCGTACCGTCGTGAATAGTATGCGCACCAGGAATTTCGCCACCGATTTCACTGTTCATTAGTGATCGGCCGCCGTTCCTCGTTGCCGTGGTCCAGAGATTACGTGAGTAGATTTTCTAAACTCGAATTAGGACTAATAGTGCATTTTTCTGGACTAGCTTAGGTATTATCGGTGTACATTTAGGACTAAATTGAGGACCAACAGGTGGAATTATATTTGAGGAGACTAGTAGGATTATTAGAGATAATTATTGGATTAGTACAGATGAGTTGGGGATTTTATGATTGGACTGCTGGGTATGCTCGGATTGATTGGCTTGTTGATTCGGTACCCTATTGTTGGGAAATTTGAATAATGCCATATCGCGTGACTGCGTGGTTGACTCGTGCGAAGTGTAATTGGCCATTTAATGGCTTGATTGGATTATTGAATATTATTGAATTATCCATTGTGAAATTGGGCCGCACGGTATTAATTGGCCAGTGAACGATTGTTTGCGGCATGAAATTGACTGAATGTCTAATTATATTTGATGCTCATGGTGCATCATACTGCATTGCATGGACATGCATTTTGAGTGCCGAGAAGGAGACGTGTGATGAATAGTGCGAGAATGCGTGTCTGCCATGAGCATATGATCACCTAACTATGCCCTGATGCATTTTTACGCGGGGTTTAGATAATAATTAATCGTGTATATATGTGATCACATTTCACCCTGATGTGTGTTACGCGGGGTATGCCGTCTTGAGGCGTTTTACGCGGGACAATGCCTGGTACGTCCGGAAGACGACCAACTTGATGCGTTATATGCGAGCTCTAGTTCATAAGGAGATCGGTGTTGCGCCTGATGCGTTTTGACGCGGGCTAGAGACACTGGGCCAGTTGATGCGTTTTAACGCGGGCCACGAAGTGTTGTGATTAAGTAAAGAGATCTAATGTGTTTTACACGGGTCATATTAAATGATAAATTGAAAAAGTTTCAGTGTGCCAGTGTGGGCTAGTAAGCTGAGACATGAATGTGGACATTTGCATGCATAAGAATGCGTGGGCCAGAATGCGAGTGTGCGGGACTCGGTGAATAGTACGTGATGTTATCATTATTGAGCATGAATATACGCTTGACGTACGCGTGAACCGAGTGCTCGTATATGTGATTGGACTATATTATTATTTTGAATAACCTGCAGGGTCAGCCAGGTAAGAGATCTAGGCCAAAGAGCCTAGTTCAGAAATTATTTATGAGTAAACTTGTAATGTGATTATGTGTTATCTGTCAGGAGAATTGCATGTTAGCCTAACCCAGGTTTAGGGGGTTATACTCTCTGAGATTCATCTCACGGTTGTAATAACCCACATTTTCAGACCCCCAGCCCCAAACATGCCGGAGCCGCCACCACTTTTTGGGATCCCTGTACAGATTCACCGTACGATGAGAGTCTTCCCCGCAGAGAATGGGGAAGCATATGTAAGATACCGATCTATAGTGTTCATGAATGTGGGGGAATATTTTGATCAGCCTCAAGAGTACATGGCCTGGTGCCTCAGAGGCGCGGATGGAAACATCGGGCGACCCCTCAGGACTTTTGACGTCCCGGTAGATATAGATGGTGTGATGATCCCACAGATGGCAAGCGGTGAGATCTCAGATCCTCCAACTCCACCCGATTGGAGTAGTCAAAGCGAGACTGTGGACGGACCTGCAGCCATGGTCGAGGAAGTTGAGGAGCCTAAAGTGCTATATGCTAATTTGGAACACTTGGACCATCAAGAAGATGAGGAGCTAGTAGCCATGGAGGTCGATCAGGAGCAGGACAGAGAGGTTGCAGAGTTGGCATCCGATCAAGAGATTAGAGCAGAGGACATGGATTCTAACGAGTCCAAACCTCAGGGTAGCTCGTCAGGCGAATCATCAGAGTCCGATCTGGACTGGACTCCTTAGACTGGCCTTAGTTTTAGATAGAGTGGGTTGCACATTTTTGACTGAAGCCCGCCTTAACCCTGTCTAGTACCTTATCCACCGACTTTTTGACCTGGAGACGACTGTTATGGGTGTTGACTACTATTGTATAAACAAATATTGTAAAAAGGTTTTCGTTGGTAATACCAGTGTATATATTTTCTGAGGTGCTTGACTGCTATTTGGTTATTCTACCTTGGTCTTATGTGTTTTACTGTACGGGTGTATATATTTAATTATATACGTTGCTTTCGTATGTGTTTGATCTCTGATTGGGCATTGGGTCGGCAATGCTTCCTGGGAGCGTTGCACCATAATCAACCGTCGACAGGATGTTGCGTTCCGATAGGGTACGGGGTGTGACAACACTCATCGTGGTACCCTCGATCTTTGCGTACACGAACATCATCCCTTTGGACTCCTTGGCTTTCTCGGCTTTAATGGAACTAAGGATTTGTAGCGAACCCAACCGCGCCTCCTCTCGTGGCTCATCTTCTTTGCATAGGGTTGCCAGCTTGCCCCTCTTAGGACATTCCCGAATCATGTGTGGCCCGTCGCAAAAGAAGCACTTAAAGGTGCATACCTTTCATTGCCCCAAGTCGCTCGACTTCGACTGGGCCCTAGGTGGTGCCGATGTTGGCTTGCCTCCATTTGGGTGTTTGTATTTGTCCGGTCTCCCCCACCGTTAGGCCCTATCCCTAGGATGAAAGTCGGGCTTGGCTAAGAACGAAGCTTAGGTTCCTCTAGGGACTTCGCCACGGAAGTGGCCATCGTGAACATCTTTTATGTTGCACCGCTTGAGCTCTTGTTTGGCTCACGACTTGAGGCCACTCATGAATTAATGGTATACCTCCGTGTCGTTCATTGACGGGATCTGGAGTAGTAACTCCGAGAACCTTTTCACATACTCACGAACGGTGCTCCTTTGCTCAAAGCGTTTGAGCTTGTCGCGAGCTTCCTCCTCCGCATAGGCAGGATAATAGTTCTGTCGGAATTCCTCAATGAACTTGGTCCAGGTCGTGATAGGGTCGCCACTCTTATCGTCTGACCTACGATGCCACCACAACAAGACATTATTAGCTAAATACATTGCTATCGTGTTTACCTTGGTCGTGTCGTCATTTATTCCCGTGGCCTGGAAGTATAGCTCCGTGTACCACAGGAAGTTGTCCACATCTTTGGCCACCCGTGAGCTTTTGAACTCTCTTGGCTTGGGTGTGTCCATACATGGTTGCACAGTAATCACCCCATTCATGCGTGCTGTTTCTACCTTTGCGACCTTCCACTTGAGCTCGGCCATCTCCGAGCGCATGGCCGCCATTGCGGCCTCCCAGGTCTCATATTGCTGTTGTAGCTCATGAGTCATGGGCCCCAACACCTCGTCGCGGAGCTCTCCCATGCTGATTTTGAGCTTTTGCATCTCGGCCAAGAGCTCCTCTCTTTCGGCTTCTACTCCTTTGACAATATGTTATAGGTCATCGACCATCCCTTGGACATCCATGACAGTTCTCTCTAATGCCGTCATTCAAGTTCCAAGTCACCCATTTGATCCCTCGAGTTGGAGGCAGCACGACTCCTCTTGGTTTGGGCACCGACTCTCTCGGTTGCCCTTCCACGATCCTCGCGGTCCTCACCTTGGACATTCGCGGCACTAGAACGTGGATCCTCCATTGTGCTAACGAAGGCTCTTGATATCACTTGTCACGGGTCAGTTGATTAACAACGATTCCACACTCATGCGTCCTTAGGATCATTCCTAAGTCAGCCTTATACACACACACTTGAATTCACAAGAATGGAGAGGAATTTGAGTAGTAGTTGTTTTTCTTGCAAGTGAGCATATACAAATGAAGAGGAAGGATCCTCTGTATATATAAGTGCGGGTCTAATCTAATCCATTGATCCCCTCATGATACAACGGTGGTGTTTGAACCGATACAATCATTACATAGTTACTCAAGAAGTTGTAAAGGTCCTAGGGGCGTGGGGAAGCTCAAGAGACACCTACCAAGGGAAGCTGCAGGGTCGTGTGTCAGAGACAACTGAAGGGTCGCAGATGATGTTTGCGCCTAGTCACGGATAGGTCACGTCCCATGCTTGAATGGGTCATGTCCCATGCACGTAAGGAGCCATTTCTCGTTCATGGACGAGCTCAGAGCCCTTCGCTCCTTTGGGCCATGTCACATGTATACAAGAGACTTCAAAAGAATCAATTGTCACTGCTCCCATGTTTCTTCTGCTGCTCACAAGTCACACCAATGGAATTGCGGGGAGTAGATTATGACAATTGCTTTAAAGGAAGATCATCCTATGTTATCTTCTTAGGGCAAACAAGAGTAATTTATAGTAGTCGCTATCACATTGCACGACAATCATTTCCTACAAAGGGTATGTAAAAAAAATATCTTAAACTAACATTGACCACTTAGACTAGATGAAGGGTGATGGTAAAGCATGAATTTATATCTGCACTCCTAAATAAATTTCATAAGTTAATGCTTTAGATGAAAAGCATCGACCTCTTGCTTTCCCCCCAGGAGTACAGTGGCCGATGTTTATGTCAGTAATTTCCCGTCAAAATTGATCGGATGGACTCAATTGGCATAAATACAAAATGTTTATGATTGAATTGGTACAAATACAATAAGTTTATGACTTTTTTGATACTTTTGCCTCAACTTTTTACATAATAGTAAAATCTTTGACATTTGTACAATTGCAATAGATTTAAGACTTTTTTTTGTACTTTCTTTCAACTTTTTACGTAATAGCAAAATCATTGACAGAGAGAGTCATATTTTATTATAAATTCATATATATATGTACTACTAAATAACTACAATACAAAACGTGAGCGTAATCAACTAATAATGTGACATTTCTGGATTAACTTACCAAGGTATATATCGCTTTAACCCGTCCCATACCGAGCCTAACAATTTTGTCCTTTGGCATATAGGTGGACACCTTCCCAAGAGATCACCCGTCCTAGGAGTGCTCATACCTGAGTATGCTTAACTTTAAAGTTCCAAAGTTAAGCATTGTTGTTACGTCAAAAGATGCCTCAGTAAGTTCATTCCATTTTTTCATATATATATATTTCATCATCGTTCTCCTTGTATTTGGTATATAGTTCAGTTAATTCCTGCCCCCTTCATCATACTAAAAGCCTGCTGGGAGCCACTCCTTGTCCAAGCCCTCTTACCTCGGCGATCACTCCACTGGTCCTCATTGGATTGGATTGTTATAAGCCCACCAACTTCTGCCCAGTTCGTCCCGAACCATATACCTATTGGAGGGGGTTCCGTATTGATACTGTATTGTGACATCCCTAAATTAACTTATCGAGGTATTGTTTGCTTGGCTTGTCCCATGCCAAGCCTCACGATTTTGTTCTTTGGCATATAGGTGGGCACTTTTCCAAGAGGTCACCTATCCTAAGAGTACTCCCACTTGAGCACGTTTAACTTTGGAGTTTCAAAGTTAAGCATTGCCATTAAGTCAAAAGGTACGTCCAATTCCAATTTATCACATATATATATCTTAGAATTGTTCTCTCCCTATTCAATGCATAATTTGGTTCATTCCTGCCTCCTTCACCACCCTAGAAGCCAGCTAGGAGCCACTCCTTATCCAAGCCTTGAGGCCCACTCTTGTTGGATTGAGTCGTTACGGATGAAGCCTAACATGGATGCAACAGAGATCCATCTAGGTAAACCATATTCACCTCCCTTCTACGATTATCTCATCAAGCAAGGGTGTGGTAGCAATTACTAGTGAAAGATTTGCATTGTTTACAGTGCTTGCAATGGACACTAGGTTGTGAGGGCTCTTGTCTGTGCTCATATCTGCATTTGAGCCTGAAATAGAAATTTTTTATAAAATAAATACATATTTATATAGCCCATCGGTTTTGATCAGTTCTATTAAGTTTACAAGATTAATATGTGTTTACACCTAAATATGATCGGGTCATTGATAAACGCGTACTTGGCAAGTGAACATGAATAATTCCATAGGATATACGTCTATGACGTTTTATCGATAACCATAAAGGATGATGTTTGATCAACCGATGATGATGCACTTCAGTGGTATCTATAATATTGTCGAGGCAACGAGCAAATAGAAAGATGTTGTCCAAAGATCTTCAGAGACGCAATCAAAAAGCAGTGGAGCTATCGATAGAGGAACACAAAGGCATTATTTCGAGGCCATTGAGATTAGGAAGGAATGGATGCGTATTTTTGGAGGGAATAGTTGCCATTTGAATATTAGACCATGTGATTTGAAAAATAGAGCCGCGAAACAGTGCGATCATGAGATAGTTAGCGATGGGCGATCACTAGTCACCACCAAAACAAAATCGTGTAGGAAGTTGATACTTATATTTAGGAAGATAATAGTTAAAGAAAAGAGAATCTAGGAATCGTGGTTAGAGAATGCCAAAAAACAAGGGAACATGAGGACAATTGAAGAAAACTGCTCGTAAAGGATGCAATTGTTGGGAACCGTCAAGAAATGATAACGGCAAAATCATTACAAATACCGCCAGACATTCAGCTGGAAACTCCTCACATAAATTAAACAAATATATTATCTTTCAGTATGTTTACTTACCTGGTACTTTACTTTCCTAATTGTGTCTCCCATATTCGCGTCATCGATTAAATTCCAGCGTGATATCTCTACGTCCTCAAGCTTTGTCGCCGATTATATTCCGGTGGGGTTTGTTTTTTCGTCTGCTTTGTTTGTAACAATTACACTTTCTTGATCTTGCCGTCAATTAAATTCTAGTGCGGTTTGAGTTTGAGTAGTTCTATCTGAAGTAAAGTTGTTGATTCCTTCATTTGCCTGAATATTTTCTATTTGGAAACACCAAGTGACCCAGTCTCCTCTAATTAAAAGCCGAAGAACTACTTTCGGTTAATGATATTTCGCTATTGAAGCAATTCCGGCAAAACAATATGAAATTGTATATAGATATGATATTTACTTATCTAAAAGTTGGATGTCACGCCCCGAACCCCATCAGCTCGCGACATCCCGCTACAAATTAAATTTGTTGCAACGTCCCAGGAACGTCGCCGACCCAATCCAAACATCAGAGCCACATGCGGAAGCAAATATAAAAACCCCGGACAGAAGGATGACGACAACAAGGTAGAACACCATAACAATCAAACAACAATATCTTTATACAGCACCAAATATACAAACATAATTATCAAACTAGCATCCGAAATCACCGTCATAATAAAAGATCAGGGTCTGGTTAACTTAACTTCCCTATGGGTCAACCCGATTTACACAACTCCTAAAATACCCTAAAGAAAACCTAAGGATCGCTTTCCGTTCTACTCCTGATTCATCGGGCTTGAGCCTCCGAACACTCGCCTGCAGTTCCACCGGGCATCAAAAGCAATTCCTCGAACTTCCAAAAAGAAAAGGCGCACTTCCCGAGTTTACGGCTGGGGGCTGAAATTGTGAATTATACAACTATGAGACGAATCTCAATAAGTGTACAACGCCAAACTCCACGTAGACACTTACGTACCGCCAGACAGAACATGCATCTCACACAACGATCAATCAATTTAACAATCACACATGAACCTACCTGGAACCTATCATGCATGTTCCTGCACGTTAGACTATAATACAACCAGCACATCACAGAAAGGAATCATAGACACGCACGTGCCTCAATTATAAGACAGAAACCACTTGAGCATGTCCTATACCATACCTAGCCATTTCTACCCTATAATTAAGCATCATATCACGCGATACAAACACACTCGCATACTACTTACACCATGCGTCACTTTCTCAAACCTCGCACCTCAAGCCAATTTCCGCTCATTCTCAACTCTTCCACCACTACTGTGCCCGCGTAAAACGCATCAGGCCAACGGTCTTCTGACCTTGTCAGGCATCGACACTCCATCGGGCCGGGCATTGTCACCTTGTCAGAGACGGCATCGTCCCGCGTAAACGAACACGCCTCAAGACGGAATCCTACACACACTTTCCTTCTACCGCGCCCCCGTAAAACGCATCAGGCCAACGGTCTTCTGACCACGTCAGGCATCGTCACCTCGTTGGGTCGGGCATCGTCACCTTGTCAGGGACGGCATCGTCCCACATAAACGTACACGCCTCAAGACCGATCCTTTCTAACCAATCTCACATTTCCGTATCCTCGTTCCACTCAAACCATACTTACACACGGCCAACAAACGCACGGTGAAACATACACACCCCACACACACATTTCACAATTTCACATTCTCGTCACACGAACACGCCACCCAATCACACATTCTTGGCACGCTAATTCAATGCATATTCATACGACCACGCCCTTACACCTCACAGCCACATACACACGGCATAGCACCACATCACATTCGGCCCAAGCACTATCCAAATCAGCCCCCAGTCACAAATCACACAACCACGTACATAATTTAATTCATAGCATCAGGGTAAATCTGGGCAGTTTATACAGTGGCCAAAATCCATTTGAAATAAATAGTAAATCAATTCCAAAAATTCTGAAATTTGGATATGTTGTACAAAACATCTCGATCAACATTTTCCATGAAGAACTTGAAACTCAGTTCTAACTGTAAACACCTCGTTTTAACACTTAAAGTCAAACGAAATCCGGTTCGCTCAGACAGCCCCTCAGGCCATCAAAATACAACTCATTCGGTACCCAAATCATTTTGGAAAATCTTGAAATTTTTATATGTTATAGCCACAAATTTTCCCAACAATTTTTGTGAAGGAAGTATTTGGAAAATAGGCCTGGAAAAATTTATAAAAATTTGAACAGACCCGAAGGTCGGGTGAACAATAAATCGTGCAGTTTTATTTAGGTCCAAAGATGGACTTCTGAATGGTATCAAATAATTTCCAAAAATTACCAAATTAAAATATGTTATACGTCAAGATATTGGGAACAACTTTCATGAAGAACACTTCTTCAAATTCGGCCCCTAAAATTCTCCACAAAAATAGTAAACTAGACAGGTACAGTAATCACAAATCTGAAAATTACACAAAATCACACGAATTCAAATCGTAATTGTTCCGTAACGTCATGGCCCTATTCGAACCTCCCAAACCTCATACTTTCAGTCTCCAAATCAGTCCACAACCACTCAGACAACCAACCACTATATCAGTCCAAAACAACCACGAAAATCACCTAAACCGAATCCTAAACGAGCCTAGCAATACCCGAGGTCCTAGGTGTCGATTGGGGAAGTCACTTACCTAAGAAAGGCGAGACGAACGGGCTGGACAAGAGGCTGGAACAGCCAGCCCAACAGCTCCGGCGATGGCGAACTCACGATTGGCGAAGGGAGAATTGGCAAAGAAGAGAAATTGTGGAGAGAGAGAGGAAGGGGAGTTTTGGTTGGGGGAGTGGCCGAATGAGGAGGTGAAGGGGAGAGAGAGAGTCAATATTGGTAAAAAAAGTGGGCTGGTGGGGGACACGTGTCGCCGATCCGGGAGATTTGACTAAAACGCCCTTAATCCAACGGTCTTGGTTGATTTTATCCAAATAATTGAGGGACATTTTGGTCTTTGGCCCCAATAATTGAGCTGAATTATCCAAATAATTATCCCCAAAATTTTTCCAAAATTCGAAACTAAAAATGGCCTAAGGGCAAAATAGTCATTTTTCCTGTCCTAGGGTGAAATTTCAATTTTTGCACATACGGGTTTCATATGTGTGTGGCCAACATAATATGGCGTCGAATTCATAAAAATTACCTCTTAAGCCCTCAAAAATCGACTATGAAGTCCTAGGGATTAAAATAAGGGCTAATACCACGAAAAACCCTAAACTGGTACACTTGTGACAATTTTACCCCAAACTATTTTTTTACCAGAAAAAACCCCACAATTTTACCCCGAACTATTTTTTGACAAACTGGTACACTTTTTTACCCCGAACTATTTTTTTGACCACTAAAAAC
Source organism: Syzygium grande (assembly GCA_024733475.1). NCBI lineage: Eukaryota > Viridiplantae > Streptophyta > Magnoliopsida > Myrtales > Myrtaceae > Syzygium > Syzygium grande. The sequence continues at coordinate 43,075,806 of JAMXDD010000006.1, forward strand.
CCAACGGTACACCCCGAACTATTTTTTTTGAAACCCCAAATGGTATACATGTGACAATTTTACCCCGAACTAATTTTTTAATATTATTTTTTATTTTTCTTTACTTTATTTTCTTTTCTCTTTAACCTCCGGCCGGTCGCGCAGGTGGGACCAGCGGCGAGTCGGCCCCGTCGGCCGGTGGCAAGGCTCGACCTCGCCGGCGTTGGGCGAGGTCGGCCTCGCCGGCGTTGGGCGAGGTCGGCCTCGCATTTTGGTCCGCCTCGCCAAAAGGTTGAGCCTCGCCCAGGCGAGGCCGACCTAGCCCAACGCCGGCGAGGTCGTGCCTCACCAACGACCGGTGGGGCCAGGCCCTCACCAGATTTGGCGAGGGTCAACCTCGCCGTTGTATTTTTTACCTTTTCCCTTGCCCGGCTTAAGCCGACCTCCTAACGCCCGGCGAGGTCGACCGGTGGGGCCAACCTTGCCGGCCGGAGGTTAAAGAGAAAAGAAAAAAAGTAAAGAAAAATAAAAAAATTAATAAAAAAATTCGAAAAATAAAAAATAATATTAAAAAATTAGTTCGGGGTAAAATTGTCACATGTATACCAGTTTGGGATTTTTGTTGGTCAAAAAAATAGTTCGGGGTAAAATTGTCACAAGTGTACCAGTTTAGGGGTTTTTATGGTTAAAAAAATAGTTCGGGGAAAAATTGTCACAGGTGTACCAGTTTAGGGTTTTTCGTGGTATTAACCCTTAAAATAAAATTATTTTTTACTTCCGAGCCAAAACTCCGATTTTTTATCGAAACGACTCTAAATATGCGTGGCCACCCTAAAATAACATCGGCCTCGAAAAATAATTTCATACGATCTCAGAATCAACGTTGGGGGTCCAGAGGGGCAAAATCGTAATTTTTCCGGTCCCGAACCGAAATCCATTTTTTTGCAGAAATGGGTGGCCCCAAGGTTGGCCAAGCCAAACATCATCGGCCGCTCAAAATTGTCACTTTCAAAATTCTCGATTCCCGAGCCCGAATTCCAAGAAATGACTAGAATCGAACAATCGCGACTTTAGCTTATCTCTGGCTAATGGGTGGCTCTCTAGAATTACGCGCTTTCGACCCGTGACCAACACTAAGTCAAATCACGTTTAAGTTTACTCTGCCCAGGACGGCCTCAATTGTCATATAATTGCGAGGGTTTGTCGCTAGTTCCCTTCGGATACGATCAATCAAATAAACCAGTCTCAGTTGGCTTAAAATATTCCCTCGTCAATCCATATAGTTGAAGATCGAACCTAGGTTGAGTTCTTTGGTCATGCGAACTCAATCCCGTAATAGCCCTACCCCTAAGGTTAGCATCCCGAGAATGCGCATTTCCGAGTAAGATCTTACTATAAGTGCATTGGCCAAAATTCATTTATTAAATCTCAGGAAAATGATAGAAAATTCATACTGTTACATTGGATTTCATTATCATTTAAAGAGAAGAATGGACTGTTGGACGTCTAGCAACGGAGATAAAAAGCAACGTAGAGAATCTTGAATTTATCTTTAAATTTTGATTATTGTTTCGAAATAGTGACGCAATGGTAATCGAGTAATATTGAATCAAAATTCGCAAAACGCAAGTAGCACACTTGCAACACTCTTGAAAATGTAATTTTTTTGGACTAATGCTTTAACCCTGTGGAGTTGGCTTGACGATTAAGGACAGTACGATTCTTGTACATGCGGATTGGTCGCACGACATGGGTTATTCCCTATACCACCATCAGCAAAACTTTGAGATTTTTTTATGCCAGGAAGCTTGAATTACAGTGTTTTTATTGGAAGAAACAATCATTTGCCAATCATCAGTTTTGCAAAATACTTGTAATGCAAATTTTAAAGAACTATTGTTGGGTAAAGTGGTACTTACAAAGCCCTTTAATTAACCTTTTTTATTAGTTGAATTACAGAAAGTAATATTGACGATAATAAGGTAGAAATCTTCTATTATTTTATCAAATAGAGCATTAAACTTACTTTTGAGTAAAATTAATGGAATAGTTAGTACGATAATATTTACATAATGTTGAAAATGATTGACAGGGAGAGTCATCTTTTATAGGAAATTTATCTGTATGTACTGGTAATGAATTACGGTACAAAAATGTTGGCGTAATCAACCGATAAAGCCTGATATGGACGTAGCAGAGATCCACCTAGGTAATGTCACGCCCCGCACCCAACGCGAGCATGAACATCCGCCCAGGGTCTAAACGAAATGCGGCGCTCCCTGGATTGCGTCACAGAGACCCGAATACCCTAATCAGAGAACACAAGCCACAAGAGGAAACGACGTATATATATATATGTATATACACCCGGACATTTTAAAACACAACCATGGATAGCAAAAGATAACAATTAAGCGATAAATTAAACCATAATATATATTCTTTACAAACTTACAAACAATATCCCTTTCTGTCTACAAAAAGGTACACCAAAGGGGCTACGAAGCAAAAAGGGATCGGTGGCCTAGGGATATCAAACTGTCTATCGAGAAGGGCTACAATCAAAAAGTGACGGTCCTCACTCCTAAGGTTGGGACCTAAACTAGGGCTCCCAATCGGGGTCAAATCTAGACGTCTCAAAAGAATTCTCGGACTGCCCTAGCTCCTCCTCTGAGCTCATAGCCTCAGACTCTGTCTCGGTTCAGGGTCCTGCTCTTCAGTCTCAAATTTCATGGCCGGGGATCTGAAATATTCGGTTTTACCACAACCGTGAGAAACTCAGCAAGTAATAATCCCTAATCCTAAACTAGGCTAATGTGCATCTCCAGAAGGTAAATAAAATGTATAATTAAATGAACCAGTGCATAATCAATGCCATTATAACATCCAACATGAATTCACCCGGCTCACCCATTATAGCACTAGCACCCTTAACACGCAAATTAAGCAATTAATGCCATTACAACATATAAGCAGTTATGCCGACCCAAGGGTCCCGACTCTAAGGCCAATAACCATTAAACCGACCCGAAGGCCCGGCCCGGAGGCCATGGACAAGCTTAACCCAAAGGCCGGTCCGAAGACCACAACCGGTCCGAGACCCGAAGGCCGGTTCAAGACCACAACCGTTTCGACCCGAAGCCCACGGTTGTCCCGACCCGTGAGGCCCGACCGAAGGTCACAAGTTGTTCCGACCCGTAGGCCCGGCCGAAGGCCACAGTTGTTTCGACCCGTAGGCCCACAATTAATTAAAACGACCGAAGGCCCGGCCCGAAGGCAAACAGTGTGATCACATCAGATACGTGCATCTTTTAGCACTCGCAAATTTCAATCATATTGAAATACTAATATCGAAATCACGAGAAATGGAACCCGAGCAAATTATCAATGCCAGTATGCCAAGTACACTTATTCACAACTCGGTGAAATCAATGCATCATCGGCACTCACAATCTATTACATTTTAGTCCACTTGATCCCAACATTAATTTCACGTGATTTAAAACAAGGCAACTCAACGCGCTTAAGGCTCGCCATGGACGAATCAATTTCAGTCGGTAGTCCCCCAATTATGGCCTCGGCAATTAATCCAAAACAGACATGTACATAACTGTGACCTATCTCAACCAATTCAAGCAAAATGTGTAAATTCACAGGATATGGAATTCAAATCAATTGCTATACCCCGATGTGCCCAGATTAATAAATCACAATTTTTCCCACGCAGTCTCCTAATCACTCCACATATACGCTCAATTAGGCCACAGATTAACTTAATTAATCCCTAAAATTTACCCCTAAAATTGCACAATTAAACTTTAGGATTTTACCGCCTAAATTGACCCGAGGCGACGGAGCGGCGGCCGGGACACCGACTTTCATACTCGCCTAAATTGACCCGATCACAACGGCGCCGGGCAAAGGCAGGGACGACGAACGGGCGGTCCCGACTAGCGGTGAGAATCGGCGGCAGGAAAAAACAAGAAGCGGGCGCCGACGAGGAAGGAGAGAGAGAAGAAAGAAGGAGAGAGGAGAGAGAAGAGAGAAGGGGGGGTTAGTCTGCAAGGAGGGGACATGAGCGTGCATGAGGAAGGGAAGAGAGAGAGAAAAGAGAGAGAGAAGAGAGAGAGAAGTCAGACGGGCAGGGGGGGAGTGTGCACGGCTGGGGAAAGAAAAAGAGAGAGAGAGAGAGAGAGAAGGGAAAAGGAAGAGAGAGAGACGCGCGGGGAAGGGGAACCGGCAGAGGAGAGAGAAAGAGAGAAAGAGAAGAGAAATTTCAAAATTTAAGCGCGAACCAGAGGACACGGTCCGAACTAAAAACCGGCTTATCGGTGCCGATTTAATATTCGGAAAATTGCCTAACAATTCCCGAAAAGTCTCGAATAATATTCTAAGGCAATTGACTAAAATAAAATAATTCCGGTCACACTACGAGGGAGGTCTACCAGTCCCAAATTCGCACCCGATCTAAAAATTCACTTTTTCACCATTCCTGATAATCTCGATGCTGGCCACAATAATATCGACACCGTCCAATTTATTTCGTTCTGAAACTCCCAAAAATCGACTGTCAAGTTCGGAATCTAAATAGCGACAAAATTTGATCGAGTGCGATTCTAGCGAAATCTCTAATTTAAAAAGAATAACCGAGAGTGATCAGTTCTCGGGCGAGATTTTTACTACAAGCACACTGACAAATCACGCGTTCAATAAATCCCAAAAATTGGTCGAAATTCGGGCTGTTACAGGTAAACCATGTTCAACTACCTTCTCCGATTATCTCATCAAGCATGGGTCTTGTAGTATTTTCCGGTGCAAGATTTGCGGCTCCAACAGTGCTTGCAGTGAAGAAGCTAGTGGTATCACTATATCTCCAATCAGCCAAGTAGCCTGGCCTCGTGGACGCGGTCGGCACTTCAATATCTCCAGAGAGCATTGCCACCACACGGGACATTGGTGGTCTCAGCGCTGGCGATGTTTGAGTGCACAAGAGTGCTATTGCAACCATGCGTTTTGCCTCTTCTTCATTGAACTCTGATAATCTGGAATCAACCAGCTCAACAACACGGTTGGTTTCGTGCAGGTTCCAAGCCTGAGAAGCAGGAAAAAAAACGTGACAAAGACGTATTCAGGCAACCTCATAGATAGAATTAAAAGGGAATAATTTTAGGAAGAAAGATAATGATGTTTCCTTCTTAAATGGCCATGAAACAACTGAACAAGTGGCACAATATTGAAGCGCGTACCCATTCAAGGAGATATATTTTTTCTTCTTCCAAGCTAGGGTCTGAATTCGACCTTCCGCTGGCAACCTCGAGAGCCACTACACCAAACGCAAACACATCTGCCTTCTCCGTAAGGTGGCCACGCATTGCATACTCGGGAGCAAGATATCCACTACAACAGCAATGGGAAAGCAGAATTAGATTCTCAGCAACTGTATGCGTCAATGTACTAATGCATATGGCTCCGTTGTGTGCATGTGACAGAAGAACATGGAGCTTACATGGTTCCTGCCACACGGGTGCTTATATGGGTCTTCTTATCATCATAAAGTTTAGCCAAACCAAAGTCTGATATTTTAGGTGTGAGATCAGAATCCAGTAGAATATTACTGGCCTTCACATCCCTATGCACGATTCTCAGCCTTGACTCCTCGTGAAGATAAGCTAGACCCCTTGCAATACCCAGACAGATATCATACCGTGTTGCCCAATCAAGACTCAAGCTTCTTTGTCCTGCACAGTGGAAGCACTATATCATAAGTCCAAGCCTCACTTTTACATGCCAAAATACATAAATGAGGTGAAAATTCTGTCGCCTACCAAACATTGCCTGATCAAGACTCTTGTTTTCTAGATACTCATAAACAAGAAGCCGATTCTTTGCATCGATGCAGCATCCATACAGTTTAACAAGGTTGCGGTGTTGCACTGCAGATATAGTGGCAATCTCTGTCAAGAATTGATTCTTTCCTTGGTGGGATGATACAGATAGTTGCTTTACAGCAATCACTCTCCCATCATCGAGTGTTCCCTGTTGTCACTTATATGGTCAGTCCTACCATATAAAAAAAGGGTCAAGCCATTTTCAGACAATGCGATCAGCCTAATTTTGTATCCTGATGTTCCTAGACTATCCAGGAGCTCCACTTAAGTCTCACTACCAAGAAATGTCAAAGAATCCATCTTTTAGAACTACACTGTATTAGCATACGGATGACAAATGAAGGATGGTCAGCCTAATTTATGTTACTCCATCTGGACAAAGCAAACATAACCAAGAAAATTTTCCATTCATTAGTTAATTACTTGAAACCTTACGTTGCCGACATTTAGTTATATTATCCACGGATATTTGGATGGTATTCATAGGATTTCTTTCTTTCTTGGACATTATTTAGGATCTATTACAGTCATCCTCCAAAGCCAAAGGATGATTGCCCAAAGATTAAAAAAAATAAGAGAAGAATGGTTTTTCTTTTCAAGGCAGAGAAAAAATTGAAAGTCAGGTCAACCAGCATGCGAAAACCATTGTCTTTTTCTTTTTTGGCCCAAGGTACGGAAACCATAATCGCGGTTTCTTTAGTAATGAGTCTCTTCTCATTTTCCGTTCTTTCTCCAAGAAACACTTTCGGAAAGATAAACCATCGACTTAGTTCTTGTGACAAGCTAGGATCAGATCTGCCATAGTCGAAGAAGCAATAGCGATAAGATCAGCTTTTGCAAGGAGCCAAGCACCTCGATTCTGCCAACATTTAATTCTGACATCACTGCATCTATATTTACTTTTTTTGTGTTATCCAACGAATTACAACGAACCTTAAAAACAGGGCCGAATCCTCCCTCCCCAAGTTTGTTATTGGGATTGAAGTCATCTGTAGCAGCCTTTAGTTCCGCATAGCTGAAAGTGTAAGGTCTAGCATCCATGCCGAGGAACTCTGTTAGACACAATAAAACAGATAAGTTTCTGACTTTTCGAAGATTTAACAAAACCTTTGTCACTTAGTTTTCGACTTTTTGGAAACATATTAGCCACTTAAATTAGTCAGCCAGCAAAATCAAATGCATTCATGAAATTTAACTTCAACTAGAAAACATGGAAATTCCACATCCTACCACCAGTAGACATTGAAATCAAAAGCTCTTAACACAGTGGCATTACGATGTATAGATGTCTCATTCTGTTCACCTCCACAGAACACGGTGTTCGTGTTCTAATGCAAAAACATAATTAGCATACAAGATTACAGATAGGAAAGTTATCATGAGGATCTCAGTGGGGTTTACCCTGATCTTCAATCATGCGAGCCATTTTCCTTCTCCGAACAACATAGAACACCAGGACAGCAGCCACCAAGCTGAGCACTCCAACTCCAGTAGCAACTCCAACAATCAATCCAGTGTGATCCTTTTTGCCGGTTGGGGGATTGTTACTGACAGTGGGTATGAAGTCTGCACAAAGTCTGCCAATTAAGAACTTTTTAAAAGTGGTGCTAGGAATATGAGCAAGTTTTTATCATAGTACCTGGGACAGCACTAATGGCTGAAATCAAAGGTCCAGATGTGGCTTGACTTGGAACACAGCAAGTCCCTTTTCCAGCCCAAAAGAAGTGTATTTCAAGATAGTTTGCTGTTACCTGAGCCTGATACATTCTTTGAACAGCTGTAAAAGAGGCACCACCTGCCTCTTCCTGTATGTTGAAATCCTTCGCAACAAGGTTGCCCTGAAATAAGCATAAATGGCATTGGTTATTGATCGTGAACTTTCTTAGTAAAGCAAGAAGCCTGTTAAAACATGGACCCACCTGTATGTATATATTAAAAACACGCCTCCCAAGACTTATCCATTCAGTATTCAGGATTTGTATTTCAGCAAACTGGAGGGTGACATTGTAGTTTCCATTCTCCAGACCTAATCCATAGTATCGCAGAGATGAAGCAGAGACCCGTGCAGTCTGGAACAGTTTTGAGTCTGAAGTGTTGGTGAACTGGGAAAGCATGGAAGCTTTATAGGCGGGGTTGTTGCTTTCCGTGAAATAACCAACATTGCTCACAGCCCACCTCTCTGTGTCGGTCACATAGTAGGTAGCAGGACCAAGAGCGTTATTATCACTCTCATACACAATATTACTGGACGAAGTAATCTGAGGGCCACCACATTTAACTGCAAAATTGTAGTCTGCATGGCAAACATAAAGAGCAGATCATGATAAGTTTATGAAAGGTGCTTCCGTTACATAATGGACAAGAATTATCTGCCACAGCATATGCACTTTGTACATTCTATACTTTTATAGTCAGCCCAATTTAGGTTAGAATATATGAATGGCACATGCTTATCTTTGAAACTTACTTCCAAAAGTCTGTCGCATCGCGTCTTAGTATGCAGTTGTAAATGTAATAATAAATTAGTTCTCTAACACTCTAGTGAAGAGACCCACAAAGTTCTGATGAAAATAAAGTAAGGTCCTTTCTAGGGAAATCAATATCACAGATAAAGGGGGAATCTAGAGAGGCAAGAATTGAACATTAGGGCGGCCTGCCACAAATCTGCCTTTTATGCCCTGGACCAGAGACTGAATTACATAGGCCCTTTGTCAATGGTGAGCTTAAAATTCTAAATAGCATGTTTTTAACGGATTAAACAACCTGGCATGTTCAGCATCATATGAGGCTTTTTGCAAAACAGAAGGCTATTGGATCAAATGACAAAGCGATTGTTGAGAAAAAGATTGCTTTTCCCAGATGAAATGAAAATTGGATTCATTATTTAGCCATATAGATTGATGGATCCACATCTCAATCTAAAAGAATCAACAGAAAATGAAAGAATTGGAATCTATCAATATACTTCTCGAGACAAACAAAAAAGAAACAAAAGATGAAACAAAAGTCATAGATCAACTAAGCCCGCTAGGGGGCTTGCAAGAACCGAATCTGGGACTTTAAAACTACATCACTGTCCCCTTTTCTAAGAAAAACTTGAACCTTTATTTTTGCTCTCTTCCACTGAACTTCCCCTAATCTAACTTACAGGATGTAAATAGCTTGACCAGTCTGTCGTCTACTACATTAAAGTTACTATTCACTTTACGTATCAAGATGCAAGCAAGCAGAATATGAAAGGTAACTGCAAACACAATCTCTTGTCCTCCTCTTGTTGCGGCATTCAACTAAAGGAAAGTGTATTAAGGGGAAAAGGTTACATGGACTTACAGATTCCTTTCCCCGTATTGCAAGGAAAATTTCGTTGAAGACAGTTTAATCCTGAAGGAAGAAGAAGGCTAAGATAAAAGGAGAAAATTTTACTTAGTCGACCAGTACGGCAGTATGAACTTAAGTGTAAATTAAAAGCAGATACTTCTATAGCAAGGAAAAATTCCTTTTTTATTTATGACTTTCACTAAAACATTCAAAATTCCTTCATGGATGATGCAATTGCTAATGAAATGCAAAAAGTTCTTTAATCATTGAAGCAGCGATATCATCTCCAAGTCATAGCTCGAACTGAATGCCTTTTTTAGTGAATACAAATACTGAGTTTTGCAGAATTTCTGATTATCCACGGCATCGATTACGAGGATTGAAAGATGGTGAAACTATAGTATCAGTATTTATTCAAATTACCGACATCCACAATGGCATATGAATAACGACAATCATGTAAAAGTTTTACCTATGGCAGTTCTTTTGTTGGCAGTGTTTAAGTGATTTATATTCGTTCAAAGCAGTAGATTTAGCAACCAATAGTGAAAGTGAGTTTTAATGTAAATTTAGCATGCATCTATGATATCAATTACTGGAATTAATATGACAAAAGACAAATATGATATAGAAACATCCAGAATGCCCAGCAGGGTGGTGGGATCGGTGATTATCCTTGTAAAGTGAGGCATTCAAGCCAAATCAGAGGACACATCAGCTAACCATTTTCGATTGAATTGATTGTCTATGATCACTCAAGCATTATAAGCAAAACATCGCAGGGCAATTACCTACTGCTAGAGTCGTCCAATGTAAAGTTGTTGCCAACCAGATTACTGCAAAATGCATCATAAAAAAAGATGGGATCGTAAGTCTCCCCACAAGATTGGAACGCCTACAGCTCATTCTGTAGCTAGAAAATGACTTCAAGTACTGTATAGCATCCCTCAAGAGCAATAAAAGATCGATAAAGTGCTAAAGAAGAGTCCTCACTTAAAATATCTAACTAAAAGTATCGATATCATTTTTCGAATAACAGAAATACATACAGTTGTAAATCATTGCTGACCCAAGAAGGAAAGCTTCCCATCAAGTTATTGTATGACACATCTCTGCAAATATGGCACAGGGGAGATGTCATTTAGTTAACCAACAGGGTAGTGTCTGTCAGTATTTTAGCATGCTGTGATATAGTTTCTTTCAAAGGTTGACTCCATGTTCCCAGGCACGAAATAGATGACTTTAAAAGAGACTATATTTAGTACCGAGTTAGCTATAAAGGAAAAAAGGAGAAAAATCTATTCAAGTAGCTATATCCTCATTTTGACCTTCAACCTATGACAGAACATGGAATATTTTGACTACACATCCTCGTTGCATTCAAACCCCACAAGTGCCCCTAAAAACTTGTACATAATTTCATGTTCTTCTCAATTTATCAGTGGCAGTTGTGAGCATCATTATAGTTATCATGGATCTTTCAGGTGTTCTTACATGTTAGGAAGGGATGCACTTTTCTGTCCAGGAAGTGTGCCATTCAAACTATTATTTCCGAGAAACCTGAGAAATGAAGCAAAGAGATTTACAAAGCATTAACAAAGAGAACATATTGGAACGAACAAACATGATTATCCAGAAGAGCTACATTACAGGTAAGTGAGTGAGCTCAAACTGAAAAGAGAGTCTGGAATCTGTCCTGTTAACTTGTTGAAGCTCAAGTCCCTTGTCCAATTTAGATGCAACAAAGTTACTATATGAATAAATTGAGTAAATAACATATACATGCTTGAATAAAAAATAATGCCTTCGGGAAGATCGAGCTGGTTACGTGTGAAAAACATCACAATACCCATTGAATATAGCATCTTGTCAAATGAAGTTTAGAGAAGAATCGTGGAGGCAAATGCTCCTTTGAATTACTGTACAATAAATTAGAGCACAAGATCGTCTTCAACCAAAATACGACCAACCAGATAATATCAAGTAAGTACAATTCATTTAGTAACTACTATTATAAACCATAATGAAGGGTCATATATTCATCCCTTTCAAATTTTGCTTCTGAGTCACTGAAACAATTTTGGAATATTTTCAATCAATCTCTAACCAAGAACAACGACTTACAGCTGATATAAGCTCTGGTATCCCGAAAAATCTGATGGGAGCAAATCCGAGATATTGTTATTTCTCAGTACCCTGAAAACAATTGGGTAAGCCCATTTCGCATAAGGGCCAAAAGAGAAAAAGAAAGGAAAAGAAAGTCTGCTACATGCTCCAAAATCACAATGTCTTACAGAATAGACAGATTCTTCATATTCCTGATGAATTCCAGTGAAGAGGTCACATTAGATACATCACTTATTCTCCTGCATTATGTACTCAACTCATTGTCAGTTTGTTCAAGGCTGTGGTAAGCTAGTTTTTACAACCATAGAAACAGAGATTACATGACTCCACTCACAAGTCTTTTAGAGCGGTTAAATTGGAAAATGTCGAAGGAATTGGACCTTCGAAAGAATTTCCTTGAAGAAACCTATAAACAAAATAAATTAAGGAAAAATTGGAAAAATTTATCAGATACTGTACAATGATAACATAATACAGAGTTAATGCTGTTTAATTTGTCGAATTACAATTTTCAGAGCCTACAAACTGTTGTGAAAGGTAGACAGTCATAGTCTGAAAAACACACATATAAATTGCCTTACAGCTCTGTAAGCTGCGACCAATTTCCTATGAATTCTGGTATATTGCCAGTGAGGTTGTTATCCGATGCCCACCTGCAACCGGAAAATGTATTTCTCCAGAGAAATTCCATCACAAAGCTTTTACTGTGAGTAGTTTTTTTTCCAGAGTATCAAAGGAGGAATGAAGCTCTTACACTGTGTGAAGATTTTTAAGCTTGGAAAATGTTAACGGAATCTCACCACTGACTCCGGAACTATCAATGTAACTGCACGATTAAGTAATTTTTGTCAGCCCAAAGGCATTATATTAATTTAACACAACTCAAATAACTCATTAGTTTGTCCTTTTGAATGGTTGAAAGAAGAAGTGATGCCAAGAAAAGAGGGTGACCCAGTGTCGCAAAACATTACACAACATCCACGAGATTTGAGAAGGTCTACACCCAGAAAGTACACAGTCAAACATTGCGGGAGTCTCTAGTAGTTGAAATGTCAACAAGAGGATGACAGTGAAAGTGAAATATGAGGCATAAGGGTTAGGCTACGTGATGATGGGCAGAATGATAGTAACAACAACATGCTACTGCAAATCAGAAAGGTTAAAAGAAGCTAATCAATTTGAAAGGATGCATGAAAACATTTACTTAGTCCGTTTGCCACCTATTTCAACAAAACTGGCCTCTGCCAAACTCCAATACCTGCAAATATTTTAAAACGAAAAATCCATCTTTAAAAATTTTAAGCAGGTAGGACTTACAGTTGCTCCAATTTGGACAGATTTCCAAGCTCAGTTGGCAGAGAGCCATTGAAGTTATTGGTGCTAAAGGACCTACAACATCAAACTAGTCGTCAGAGTCACTCTTTCCATTATATCTTTTTGCAAGCCAATTTTCATTGAAAATTAGTTTGAGCATCCAGTGGACCTAATGCCGTTGAATCCTTCTGCTTGACATTACAAATCCTGTTCTGCAACTGTTACTTACAATGATAATAGCTCTGTAAGTAACCCAAGTTGCGGTGGAAGCTCCCCTGATAATGCATTGGTGCTCACACTCCTGAAGTAAATCAGCAGAGTAAGCATCAGGAAAATGCTTAAAAAGGAGCAGAGAACTCGTATAAATTTTGAGACTAGAATTGAGTTGTGCTCACAGATACTGCATGCGAGTTAGGTTGCCAATGGATGGAGATAAGGAACCAAACAACAGATTTTGGCTCAAGTCCCTGTATACAGCACATAATAGTATCAGAACAACGGAAAACACCGTAACATCTCGAAAACCTTGGTGTGTAAAATCAATATGGGGCTTCAGCAAATGAGAGCATGTGAGTGTTTCGTAGACAGGCTCGAACAGAGTGTTGCTTAATTATGAGGCATGGCACATGGCACACCATGAAAATTCCAGGGAAATGAGAAACTACTGGAAAAGACAGAAGAAGCGGAATGGGACCAATACATACAGATTGAAGAGGTAAGTCAAGTTCCACAACTCATCAGGGATAGGACCAGTGACGTTCAGCGCATGAACTCGGCTGCAACCAAAAGAAAAACCACCCGTACATGAGATGAGACACACACATGGTGGGCGTGATACTGTTGATACGTACAGCTGGGTAATGTGGCAAGTGGTGGAATTGTTGAAGGAGCAGTCGCATTTGATGAAAGGGTTGTAACTGCTCATCGATGGGGGTCCAGTCGATGGCAGCTCCGCTGCATGGCTCTCCACTTATGTTCCATATTGGCGTCTGTGGAGTGAGTCCCCATTTTGACCATATCGAGTTCAGAATCGCCACTACATTCACATAACCATCATCGACTCACACTTGTTTAGCTTCATGCTCAAATTAAATGCATCGGTGCACTATTCTTACCTTAAGTAAATGGAGAGTGATTTAGACAATTGAGTGCAATTAATAATACAGGTATTCACACGCTGCTGTCCATCCAGTTGAATTGTATAAACGAGGATAGCAGCTCACGTGGAGTAGTGTCTTTACATTTCCCAGACATATGGTTTTTAGGGAATGAGTTTTTCTTTTTTGATAGTCTATATTTTATGAAGAAAGATTATACAACAAGTCATCAAATAAAAGTGAGTTCCCTATGGACTGAAACAACATAAGGAGGTGAAAGAGGAACCACTGACGTCCTTGCAGTCCCATAACATAAGTTGGCGAAAGGCTATGAAAAAAAGATCATTAGGATGTTTTAAAGAGGAATTTCTGTTTGGACATGAAAGAAGATTTTTTTTTTTTTTTTTTTTTGGGGGGGTTGGGGGGGGCGTAGGGGGGGGGTGACACCCGTGGTGCAAAGCAAAATGTGCTTTTACTTGAAAATTCTGACCGGTGGGATTTGCGGGCAAAAAGCAAATCGTCAAAGTGGAGTTATCCCAAGTATACCCCAACATTTTTTTTGTCACGGAAAAGCCCAAATTTATACATATATATATATATATTTCTATTACGGTTCCATCTAGGGTATATTTATCACATTGGTACAAGTTCGAAGTTTTTTTTTAATAAAAAATATTGAGGTTTTATATGTGGTATAGTTTGTGATTTTTTGTGACATTAACCCATATTAATGAATGTGTCTATATATATATTTATTAAATACCCAAATATGGTTAATCATCGGTATGAAAAAACTATTAATAGGATGAAAATTTATTAATGTTATTAAAAGGATTTATTAAATTAAAAAAAAAAAAAAACACCTTGATGTTGTATTTCAAGATTAATTGACATCATCGTGCATATAAATGGTTCCTGGTTCTTAATTCAAGCAATTGGCGAAATCAACAATGCATAACAGCAATGGCAAAACTACAATATAAATAACATTATATGAAATAGTGAAATGATCAAAACATGAAAAGTGTAATATTGTGGGAAAATTACCAAAAAAAAGTCATAATCTTATTGCACTCGTGCCAATTCAAAACTAAACATTTTAATGATTTGTCAATATAGTCCATCTAGTCCAATTTTGGTTGGAAATTGATGATGTGGATGCTGGTCATCCTATGTGGCACAACTGACGGTAATGTAAACAATTTTTTAATTTTTTCTTATCTTTTTTTTTTTATTGTTAATGCCGGTGGCCGACAGCCACTGGGAGAGGGCTCATGGCCCTCGTCGGCCGCATGCAAGGGCAGCGAGCCTTCACTGGACACTAGGCAAGGGTCGTGACCCTCTCATTGCGATTGGCGAGGACTTGCAACCCTTGCCCAATGGTCAATGAGTGCTCACAGGCCCTCACCCATTGGTTGGTAGGGGTCGCCAATCCTTGGCGGTGGTCGGTGGCCCCTTGTTGGCCCTTAACAATTAAAGAAAAAGAAAATAAAAGAAATAAAAAAAATAAAAATTTAAAAAAATTTCCACGTTGGCATTAGCCATGTCATGTAGGACGAGTCGATGTGTATGTAATTAATTTCCGATCAAAATTTACCAAATGGACTACATTAAAATCATCAAAATGTTTATGATTAAATTGACCAAATTAAAAAATTAAGACTGAATTGGCTTAAGTGTAATAGTTTTAGGATTTTTTGGTAATTTTCCCGTAATATTGCTAGATGTAATTATTACCTATTGAAACGAATCTTGTAGAAGAAGATGCACAAGGACCTAATCGAATTGCATAAAATAAAGAAAATTTGTGAATGAGCATACACATAAACTACATAATACGTGATCCCATACCATTCCATATGATTAAGAAGTCAATGGATGATTAAGTATTTTTCTTGAAAATAAAATGATAATTAGTACTAGTTATTACGTAAAACAGAATAAAAGAGAGTTTGTAGATGCACAATTTAATGAATATCCCTTGGTATCTTTTCCCTTCTTTTTTTAGGGCCCTGTCCACCATTTAAAAATGATATCTCATGAATATCTTATTGCTTAATAGTATCATGTTGTGGATTTGTAAATAAAAAAAAAAAATTCAGTTCAATGTCTCGTAGCTTGCTCAAGCAACCACAACTCTTTTGCTCTTTTGATGGTCCATCTCTTACAATTTGAAATGCGTCGCCTAATCAGTATCATAATAAAATTGAAATAACATTGTAGTTACACCAGCGTGACTATTGTTATGCCAGCACAATGAAGAACATGAGAATTGGGGTTTCTTGAACTGTTTTTTTCCTATTTTTTGAAATTTAATAGATCCTTCTTATAATTTTAATAAGTTTTATGTAGTAATAATTGTTCATACCGGTTATTAGCTATATTTAAGTATTTAATCTCATTTAGATGTATTTCATGCTTCGTTTTTTTAATATGTAAAGTACCCAATTTTGAGGGATTTGCTTCCCGTCAGCAAATCCCAAGGAAGACTTAGCAAGAATTTTCAAGTAAACGTGGTAAACTGGTTACTCGGTCGACCATCCTTCACGGAAGGATAAGAGTGCCCTCACTTAATCATTGTTTGTCACCATCTTAAGCATACTTTAAGGATGCATTTATTTCGGAAAAAACCCAATAATAGGAAAGTGATTTTCGAGAAAGTATTTTTTAGGAATATGATTAGTTTTTCTACGTTTGGTGATATATGATCAAAAATGTTTTCGGGTATTTGCATATTATTAGGAAAATGATTTCAATCTCGTGATTTTATCTCAGACAAAAAAAATTCAAGTATTTTAATAATTTTTTAAAAAAATTCGATTTTTTAATTATTTATTTTCTTTTTAAAAAAACTAGAATATTTAACTATTTTTATTTTTATTTTTTCCTTTTTTTTTTTCTTTTCTTTCCTCTTCTTTTTTCTCCTACCTTTGCCGTGACCGAGCGGCGATGGCCACAGATGAGCCCGACGCTCGCCCGGCGATAGCCACAGGCAAGCTCGAGCTCACCAGCCTCGAGCGAGCCCTCACCGCCGGGATCTAATAAGCATTGAGCTTGCGCAAGGCTAGCGAGGCCTCGTCGAGATCTAACGAGCCTTGAGCTTGCACAAGGCCAGCGAGGTCGGGGCTTGCACAAGGCTAGGGAGTTGTTGGCCCTACCTGTGGCCTGTCACCAGCCATCGCCAAGGCCAGCGACCGGTGGAGGGAGAAAGAAGGAAAAAAGGAAAGAAAAGAAGAAGAAGAAAAAAAGATAAGAAAAAATAAAATATTAACAAAAACAAGAAAAGTAATTTCGAAAAGTGTTTTCATCTTTTTAGATTAAGAAATTCACTTTTTTAATTTTATACATGAAATTTTTTTCAATCAAAAAATGTTTTCGATTGACTAATTATTTTTCGTGACCTAAAACGGATTCCCAAAAAATACTTTTTCTCAAATAAACACACCCTAAGAAAAAGATGATTTTCATGATCAGGAAGGATGCTGACGATCATCGGCATTCTTAAGAACAAGAAACTCATTAAACACACGCGAACACGCAGAGAGAGGAAGAGGGTTTGTTCGTTCGTACCTTCAGAAGCGTCAGTCGTAGCTTGAGTCTGGTTCTGAGCACGAGCGACATCTGCAAGTAGTAGTATGCACACTGCTACGTGCAAGGCAAAGATCACCCTCGAATTTGCCATAGTTTAACCAGAGAGAGAGAGAGAGAGAGAGATCCTTATAGCTGGAGAGCCACCATGTCAAGTCTGACCAACCGCACTCCCAGATCTGTGTATATATTTATGTGTGTGTAGGTATAGTTTGATGAGAAAGCCAAGGACAGTGGCGTCTGAGATAAAGATCAGAAATGCCCCCTCCCCCCTTCCCCCTTTGCCTTACTTTCGATTAATTCTCGAGCTGTGTACAATTTTTGAAATCAGCCTTTGAAAATTTTTGTTACCACCAAAGAAACGAATAGTAGTTCTTTTTTGCCGGTCAAAATTTCTTCATTAAATAGCTGCAAATCTTTCTAATCAAGAGCACCCAGATTAGAACTTCTTCTCGACGCACGAAAGGTCGTAGAATTGCACACTACATCCTCATTAAATATTTCAGGACCACCATTTGGAAACGCTGATAAAGTCAATTTAGGCAATTTAGCTGCTGATTGTACATTCGAATTTGGAGGCTAATATCATGTGCGGCGTTCAAATTCTCCTCCTTTAAGATGATAGCAAACTGTTTCGTTTTGTCAAAACGCATTGTGCGACAGTCAATGCATAATAGTCAGACTTGTTGACCTTGCATGGTTTGATAGAGGCATTAGCTGATATTTGGCTGGGGGGTGGGTGGGGCGGTGTTTGGTGGTGGTGTGGCGGGGAAGGCAAAGGGAAAGATAAGGGGTCTTTCCAATTCCATTTTCTAAGGTCAACATGGACGTCTCGAATTGACGGTTGACGGATTCATCCACCCAAGTGGCGGCATATCAACATCTCGAATTAACCGGTGATTTGAAAGTCGTTTTCTCTTTCACTTCCGTTTGTTTTGCGAAAAACGAACGATTTAAAAAATATCTTCCTAAAAATAAGCACTTGTATTGTTCATAAAAAATTAATGAACGAAAAATATTTTCATCATCTACGAATATTTGGACATTAATTATTGTTGATAATAAAAATATTATTCATTAACTAATTATTTCAAGCAATTGATTTTTGGGAAAATATTTTTAAAAATTGTTCATTTTTAGCAAAAGAAATGGAGTCTTAAATTGACCGCGTGAAGAAAAAAATGGCCTTGACATATAATAAGAAACATCTTAGTTTTTCAACTGTTTTGTTTCTCATATTGTGTTACCAAGATTATGTAATGCGGTCAAGAAGCCAGACAATTTGATACCAAACTAAATGTGGATGGATTGATTGATTCGCCGCTATTCAGGCGACGTCGGAGTTTTTGAGCAAGCTGCGAACCAAATTCATTCATGATCAAGCAGTATGCCTCAGTCATAGTAGGTTTCGATCCACAGTTTGCAGTAACAAGTTCATTGATGATGGGTTATTCTATTATGCAAGGAGGAGCGAGTCCTATCTCTGTTTTTCTTTCTATCCATTGAGTTAGCAAAATGCAGACGTGTTGCTCCAGGGCTATGCCATGGCCAAACAATGAGCACTGTCTAATATATAAAAAAACTCAACAGGAACATGTGATAATCTTTTCACAACAGAAATAAACAAATGTAATTGTATGTCTCATGCGTAGAGGCGTTTGCTCTAGGTTCCAATTGTTTTTGAAGTTCACGTCTTCCCGTTTTCAACGCAACTATGCCTGATGATATTGGGAGTTTTAAAGAAATGTGAATGATGAGAAAGAAAGCGAAGCTTAATTGCTACGGGTACAGAACCTCAACCATAACAGTCTAGCTATCAACTTGTTTGCATCATCAACCGAATCTCTAATTTCATCTACCTAGTTAATATAATTTGATGTAATCATAGTTTTGTGCCTTTGAGGCTCATCCTCTATTTCGAAACCATGACTAAGTCAAACTAAGCGATTTGCTAATTATGACCTCAACATGTTGAAATAGTACCTATCCATTTAGACATATTCATCGAGACAGATGATTAGTTACACTGGACGAGTTTCTGAGCTTCCTCTCTTAGTGACAGGAATAATCTTGCAGGTTTATAGAAATAGCATAGAATGTCTAGCATGGCCAAACACAGATAAAACCAACCCACGAATCGGAACTAATATTGCCCTCAAGTATCTTATGCTTGACCAACTGTTGTAATCTACCTACTAGAAACCGGGTTTTGGAGGTCTTAAACATTCCTTGCTATTACCTGTAAGACTAGTCTAATTGAAGCTAATTTGCATAAAGAGAGTAAATTAGTAAGTTTTTGGCAGATAAAGAACAATTATTAGTGAGTTTTCGGAGACCCGGACTCCGTAGATCAATAGAGAAAGTCCTCAAGCAAAGATTTATTTGGGTTTTCCCACCATAAGACAGCCCGCAGTCGCATCAGTCCTAGAGTAACTCTGTTGCTAATAATACCTGTGAACGAGCCATTCTATTTAATTGTGTTGCTGTCGTACGCACTCGTACGAGGCCTGAATCTGCGATTCAAGCTCTTTGGTTTCTCTCTTCTAGTACAGTTAAGTTACTTTTCGACGAAAAAATGAAACCCCATGAGAAGTTTAATTCACTTCAAGAGGCCAACTGCTGCACATTTTAAATTTAGTTTATGATGCCAACTGCTTGTCACGACCTCCCCGAACCGGCCCCACCATATAAGGGGTTTGGCTAATGGATTGCTAGGTCAAGCCTAGCTCGAGCTCTCCCAAGCTTATACCAATTCGCAACTTAATTTTAAGCTGTTAACATGCAAATCAATTTCATCTAGGAGTCGCCACTAATCAGTTTTCAATAGGTCGATTAAACACCTAAGTAAAGCACAGGAGAAATGCCTCACTTCCGCGAACCAGAGATTCAATGGATACGGGGACTTAGTTACACTAATTAACAAACTAGTGCCCTTTCGGTACCTAATCCTGTTCAATTACCGCTTAACATGTTCACACTAATCAGGAGTCTCAAAATTCGAACCCTAACCAAGCTAGAGAAAGTGACAATCGACACGTGAACCTAACATGCATAATTAACTACATGCGAAGTTAAATTAAACACGCAATTCAAAGTGTGAACCAAACAACGTGCATTCAAATATGACTCTAATCACACAGCAAGGCGAGAAAAGCCAATTCCAAAGTCTAAATAATATTTTTTTATTTTCGTAATTTTTTAATATTTTTTTCGAAACTTTTTTATTTTTTTATTTTTAAAAATATTTTTTAATATTAAAATAATAATGCAATATTAAAATAATATAAAACGGACCCGGGTGCACCGGCCCGGGTCCACCGTGAGTTGGGCTCCATGAGGGCCCAATTCGGAATAAACCCAACACTCAAGTAAAACAATAAAAAAAAACACCTAAGCCCAGCCCACTATAAATAAAAGACTAAGTAAGCCTTCAGCCCAAATCACCAATTCAGCCCATCCACGAAAGGCCCAAAACAAAAAAACTATTCTAATTCTAAACTAAAAAGCCCAAAACCTAATAAATCTAAATTTAGGCCCAAACACCAAACAAAACCCTAAAACCGGCCCACACACTAAACAAAAACCCTACCCGATTACAACCCGCGAACCCGACCCGGTTCGTGGCCGTCGACCCGACTCGCCCGACCCGAGGTGCTCTATTTTTATTTATATTTTTTTCTCTCTTTTCTGATTTTTTTTTATTTCTCTTGATTTTCTCCTCTTTTGCTTTTCCTTTCTCTCTGTTTTTTTTGTTTCTCTTTCTTTTTCTATCATTTCTTTTCTGGTCTTCCCCTATGTGCTTTTCCCGAACTTCTCCCCTGCTCTTTGTTCTTCACCGAGAGCTCTTCAACACACCACGCCGGGCACGCCGCTCGGCTTCCGATCGACGACGCGCGTCGCGAACGCCGACGACCGACACCGGGCTCCCACTCTCACCACCGACAGCCACATCCACCAAATCGGCAACTAGTATCGAGCACGAGACGACACCGCCAACCAAACACCGATCTCGACTTATATATTTTTTTTATAACTCTACGTCTCAACTAGATCTAAAACCCTGAACATATACTCACATAAAACACATGATGCAGGGTTGGGAAAAGAATTACGACGGCCTCCAACTGCAGGCGTGGATCCGGTGATAAGAATGGCAACTCAAGCAAAGGCTTCATCAAAGGCCCACTCGGGCACACGACCGATACGCCATCACAACCAACAAAATAACACAAAAGCAGTCACCGAACACTAACATCAGAATAAACAAACGTGAATCTAAGATTTTTACGGATCGACGCAATGACTTCGGTTTAGGTTTTCATTCGGGCATTTCATTGAACAAGTGGAACGCGCCTAAAACCAAGGGTTTCTAAGTGGATTTCAGCAGGATTCAAAGGTTTTTCTTAATAGAAATTGCTCAAGAACACGTGCTGAAGGTGAAAAGAAGCATTTTCCTCGTCTTGTGGTGCTAGGCGACCACCAAATAGGCTCGGTGTGCCTGGCACTCGAGAGGCAGGGGAGGGGGAAGCGAAACAGGGGAAGAAAAAGAGAAACCCACCTGGTTCACGGCCAACCGGAGTGAGGCGCGACGACCGGGGGAGTTCCGCGACGGCACAGGCGGCCCTCCGGCGAACGGGCGAGACTCGAGCCTCCTCAACTCCCCTCAACTCCCCTCAGCTTGCTCACGGTCTCCTCTTTCTCTCTTCAAACTCTCTCCTTTTTCCTCCTTTCGGTCTCTCTCGGATCTGTCTCACTCTGGCTCTCTCGCCCTGTGTTCCTCGCTCGGCCCCCGTTTTCTCGCTTCTCCGTTCCCACCTTTAGCTCTCTCGAGCTCTCTCCCTCGGAACTCCCTCTCCCCGAACTCCCCCCTTGCCCCTCTGCTTTTGTTCTCCTCCTTCATCTCCTTCTGCTTCATCTTTTGAAGGAAATGTTCAGCTACCCTTTTTTTTTGTCCTTTCCCCCTTTTTCTTCTTTCTGTTAGCGCGCCCAGAGGGAGACCCCTCTTTTGTCTTCTCTCTCTTTTATTTTTTCTTCTTTACCTTTTTTTTAAAATTTATAAAGATTTGATTTGATTTTTTTAAATAAATAAAATAAGAGGAAAATATGTTTTTACTAAATTATATTAATGTAAATGTGCCTAACATCTATATGCTATGAAAATATTTTTGTTTAGGGGTTAAAAATTAATCCCTAAATTTTTATGCAATAAAATCCTAAATAATTGAGCAAAATTTAAGTGTCAACACTGCTGCACTTGTGGGCTTGTAGCTCAGACAGGAGAGAACGATATTGGCTTGATAAAAACCCATATTACAAATTATTCATCTATTTCCTTTGTTAAGGTAATTTTTGGCATACTAGATGTCGTGACCTCCCCACAAGCAGCCCTTGATTTTAGGTGTCAACACTAGAAATAAATTTAAAATAGGAATAGTGACTGATTACTACTAACATGAGTAGGCTGCAGGTTAAGAGCTTTATTGTACATGTGTTCTATGCTTGGAATGTTTTACATAAAAGAGACAACTCTACGGGAAAAATATAGCTCATAAATTTTACAATTCTCAACTGGTAGTCTTCAGACAGGTTAGCACTTTACACTTTCACTGCGATAGAAGGCACCTGCTCTATTTATGAACTCTCATAGATTTTGTGCTGCAGCAGCAGCTAATGTATCGTCATTTTTACAGAAAGCAAACCTTTATATATCTCTTATAATAGAAATTATCTTCACCAACCTCATCTAGTGTGTTTGAGTGGAAGAATCCACTACCAGGTACAGCAACCACCCTTGCCTCTTCTATCAGCATTTTAACACATTCAACTTGAAATTGCAATTGCACTCTTAAAATTTGACGATGACATATATCGGATTTCAGACAGCTTTTGGCAATAAATATAGTGACAAAAAGCAGTGTATGTCGAAGGCACTCCTCAGGAATCTTTGCAAATATAAAGAATGAACCATGAGCCTTAAATCGAATGCACAAACCAATTTCAGCTATAATTTTAGCTAGGAAATCTCTTCTTACTTCATAATCATGAACATCAATGGGAATAACAATCAGTTATTGCTTAGTGCAAATCCTCACGCATACTTTAAACAGATTTCAGGCCTCAGAATATACTACTTATCTCAGTAATTCAAAATATTGTGGTTGACTTTCAAGAGCGGTCAAGGCAGCCTCCTGGAAAGGTGCTGGCATGTATGTTCTTTGTGGCCGAAGCGATGGCAGTAAGGGCAATTGCCCATCCAATCCTCCAGCCTGTCCATCAAATAACAATTTCAAGCTTCGAGACAGCTAAAGAGTTTGAGAAAGTACGTCCACTTACTATCAGAGGAAGTCATTTGCGTAGAAAATATTTGGAAAAGGAAAAGGAGTTTTACAAAAGGATTTAGAAGATTTTAGGAGTTCTTAATGAAAGCTTTGCATCACAACACGGACAATAATATTGCATCTCAGAACTAGGAGATCACCTGTAACACTGCATGTTTTTGACAATAAAGAAGTAATTATTGTCCTCTCTTGTATTCCTCGAAGAGAGGAAGATCAGGGTAGAAGGGTCACACGTGCCTCTTGTGTAGTACGCCCAAAGTGGAAGACAGTGCTGCGTGGACCCCACGTGTGGAGCCCGAAGCAATCGCGACCGTCGATTCGCGCGGACTCGGTCCTGCGCAAGAATCCACCGTGCGGTTGAAGAGCCGTCGCCTTTTTTTTAACCCCCTCTTAGTATTTTCTTTTGAAAAATTAGGAGAGAAAATTTTAAAATTCCCTTCTCGTCTCTTATCAACGATTGTCTTGTTATTTTTCGAACCGATCATCAGTCCCTCGCAAATAGAGCATTACAGTCTTAACACAACTGACGATGTACCGTATATGTTAAAGCAGCACGCTCTTTATTTCCATATCAAATAATTATAGAATTACATGTATTTTAATTTTTTGGACATGCCAAAAAAATCGAAGATATGGAATTGAACTTGTCGCCTGTCACTTTTTACGATGAAGTATTCGAATTGTATGGAAAATTAATCTAGTCGACGAATTACGATTTCTATGCTCTGCGGAATTGTCGTACGCAATTTCCTTTCTTCTTGTTTGGCATGAGTAAATGGTTTCTAATTTTAGATGGGATGACTCATTGAATAATAATAGATACACGAAATTTAGTCGGATATCTCAATATTGGCTTATTAAATTTCGCAAAATAAATAGGATCTCGTAAAAATGGCGTTCCTATTCCTAGCGTTTCTCTTACTGGAAATCACAGGACGTCAGAAGATTCACGAAGCTCACGTGTCATAATCACGACCGGGCGGCCAAAAAAGCGACGTTTAGGTGCCACTTTCCACTCCCATTAAAAATAAGGAATTAGAGCCGTTCTTGTGATTTAAAAAAGCCCCACTCGACCGTTTCGCTCAATTCGCTCCGACTCTCTCTCTCTCTCTCTCTCTCTCTCTCTCTCTCTCTCTCTCTCTCTCTCTCTCTCTCTCTCTCTCTCTCTCTCTCTCTCTCTTTTTTTTTTTATATACTAGTCGCGGGACTCCATGGGGGATCAAGCATCGAACCAATCGATAATGGGTCGAAGCATTACACCAGCTACCGGGATTTGAGGAGACCCGACCCTGCTCCTCCTCGGCGGTGGCTCAGGAGGAGCTCATCTCTCCCGCATCTCCCTCAAGGAGACCCGGATAGACTCGCGTCCCATGGTGACATCACCCACCTCCACTCTCATAAGTCCTCTTCCACTCCCTCCCTCCTCCTCCTCTTCTCCATCCCGGCGAGATCTTTGCCACCGCCCACGTCTTGCATTGGTCTGGATGCCCTCACTTTGTGCTCGCTTGCCCTCTCGCTCGGCATCGCCTGGCCGCCGTCAGTACAAGACCGACGGGAGGCCCGCCTGAGAAGGCGGCGAGGGAGAAGGAGGACGCCAAGCCGCTGGGAAGTGCGTGGAGGAGTCAAGAAGAAGGGTGTCACGCCCGCACCCAACGTGAGGCATGAACATCCGCCTGTGGTCTAAACGGCGCGACGCCCCTGGATTGCGCTACTTTGAGACCCGATTATCCAAAACAGAGAAGACAGCCTGCAGCGGTTACGACGTATATACTAGCATAATATATGTATATGCACCCAGACATTTTGAAATGCAACCATGGATAGCAAGAGAGATAAAATTTAAACGATAGATTAAACTTTAATATACATATACCTTACAACTTACATAGTCTACCCCTTTACAAAAAGACACAAAAAGGAATACATCAAAAGGGCCACGAAGCAAAAAGGGATCGGTGGCCTAAGGGTGTCGCTATCTACCGAGGGCTACAAATGATGATAAAAAGATCGGGTCCTCACTCCTAAGGTTGACCCAAACTAGGCCCCAATGGTGTTGATCCAAATGTCTCAAAGGAACCCTCGGACCGCCTGCTCTTCCTCCGAGCTCATACCCCCACTGCCCTGCCCGTGGTCCTGCCTTCAGCCTCAAAAATTCATGGCCGAGATCCGAAATGTTCGGTTTTACCACAACCGTGAGAAACTCCAGCAAGTAATAATCCCTAATCCTAAATTAGGCTAATGTGCACCTCCAGAGATAAATAAAATACATCAGCAAAGGAACCAAGAAGTCAATATGAATTTCCACCGCCTATAGCCCAACATGACATCTCATTTCCCTATGTGTTAGGCCTTATCAATATTGTGATTCATATGC
Organism: Syzygium grande; assembly: GCA_024733475.1. Lineage (NCBI taxonomy): Eukaryota > Viridiplantae > Streptophyta > Magnoliopsida > Myrtales > Myrtaceae > Syzygium > Syzygium grande. The sequence goes on from JAMXDD010000006.1 coordinate 43,101,829, forward strand.
ATTTATCTCGCGACCAAGGCCCATTAAATAATTATAACGACTCAGAGGGTCCACCCGAAGGTCACAATGCTTGATAAAACGACCAGAGGGGTCTGACCCGGCCACAGCTGATAAAAACGACCCGTAGGCCCGACCAAGGCCACAGCTGATAAACGACCCGTAGGCCCGACCAAGGCCACAGTTGTTTCGACTGACACATGCATCGACAATTTCAATCATATTGAAACACTACTAGCAAAATCACGAGAAATGGAAATCCGAGCAATTTATCACTGTCGATATGCTAAGTACACTTATTCATAAACTCGATGAATTCAAAGCATTATCTGCACTCTCAATCCATTTCATTTTAGTCCACTTAACCCCAACACTAATTTCACGTGATTTACAACAATGCAACTCAACGCGCTTAAGGCCCGCCATGGACGAATCAATATCAATCACTAGTTTCCCCCAATTATGGCTTCAAAGAATTAATCCAACCACGCCTTAACCCCAAATAATCCACAACTCGGGCAAATAATGCATTCTCGTTTTGGTGAATAGTACTTTAACAGTCCCTAATTGGGCCTTGAACCGCTCCTAAATCATTTCATTAGGCTTTAATAATACTCCATAATCATCTAGTACACATAACTT